>JANHFQ010010297.1:202590-215381 GCA_032468035.1 Aparallactus werneri | reverse complement strand
TCCTGAGTTAACATGACTGGAGGAGGAATTCTGGGAGTTGAAGTCCACAAGTCTTAAAGCTGTCAAGTTTGAAGACCGCTCCTGGACTCTAGCTGCTATTACCTAGATAGGCAAAGGCAGAGTATTTCAACAGTAGCCCAAAGTCCACTTTTCTAAAGTTTGAAAGATGGAGTTCAATCATGAGCCCTAAAACATAATCAAAAACTAAACTAAGAGTAAGCTGCATTAGACAAAATGGATCATAGACTCCTAAGCTGGCATAAACATTAAAGGACCTGTAGTCTGGTGTTGCTCAGTCCAAATGACTTTAAGATGTGTGGACTGACTTCCAGAATTCTTCAGTCACTGAACCTGAGAAACAGTGCTCTAAACCAATGTTTTGTTCAGGGCAGAATCCACTACAATGATCATCTAGGCTGTTTGAAAACCACCCTTTAAGCAGAATTGACAATTTTATGTGGTAAAATATTCCTTGGCTGAGAAGCTTGTTCAGTCAGGAAGTTCCTTCTGATATCCAGTCTAAATCTAGATTAATCTTGTGGTTGTAAACCATTGGTTCTGGTCCTGTCCTCTGTTGCAACAAAGAGCATGTCCACACTTTTTATGTTGGATTTGTCTTGCAACAGAAATTATTTAAAACACTTGGAGTTTTTCAATACTCCCAGCTAATGATGCATTCGTTTTGCTCAGGATGCAGGGTTACATAAAGAAATCTTTCCGTCACAAAGGAGGCCATTATATTTCCAACAGTTCTTGCCTACAATTTGATGCTTTCCCTGCATCATTATTTGATTATATCCTACAGGCTTTCAAAGATAAGCCTGGGAATCTGAATCCGAAAAGCTGGGCTTCCTTGGGTTGGCTCTCCCTTCCCTAGCCACCATGCTGGGGCCTAGGTTTTTGCCTTCACAGTGGCTTCCACACTCCTAGTAGTCCTGCCTCTTCTTCCAAGGCTAATTCATTGAGGTGGCTTTGATATATTGGATCCCTAAGGCTTCCCCCACTTCAAATGATGTAATGTTTTCAACCCTTTTTCTTACTAATAACAAAAATCAGATCCAAAAACACAAAGAATGCCAATGCAGTTGGATAGAATATCCCCAGAACTACTGGTATTGCCATCTAAAAAGGCAAAGTAAGTTTTTGTCTTCCTTCCTACTTCAGGTATCATTCCTTAGAGAGAATCTATGTTGTTATTTGCTAGTACAGCCAAAAGCTCACCATGCTGGAGTTCTAAGAAGTTCCCTTTCTCATTTTTCCATCTAAGTGGCCTCCTTTGTTTGTGGCCATGCTTTTAGCAGCAGCTCAGCACCTCATTGATTAGTAAATATTTGTCCAATGCTTTGACCTTGCACAGGCCATTATAATTACTGAGGATTAGTTAACAGCTGAACTCCATCCCAACTGTATATTAGATCCAAATATTTTTAAATATTTGTAGGGAAAAGAATTCAGGGCTTGATTGGAGAATAAATCATATACCATTCTCTCCTTTTACTCCCAGCTTCCTCATTTTAACTGATTTGTCTTTTTTTTCAGTCTCTTAAATTAATTTATCCAAGGCACAATTGCTGAGAGAGTTTGGGCATGCTGACAGTGTTATATTTGCACAAAACAATTTTTAAAGCATGCTAAAGTTATAGATACGGCTGGTAACAACACTATCTGTGATAATATAGGTAGACTTTGACTTACAACCAATCAGCAACCATTTGAAATTATGACAATGTTGAACAAAGAGACTTGCACACCCTGCCTGAATCATGCAGGTGCCTCACATGAAGAACATCATGACATGTGACCATAACGGGCAGGCTCCATTATGGTCATAAGTCAAAGGACTACCTGTATGCTGTATTCAAATATGACTGGTTAGTCTACTAGAACTGATGCCTTCCAGGTCATGCAGAATGGAATGATGGAACATGTTGTCCAATGAATTCTACCAGCCTCACATAGGGCAGGCTGCAATTGGGAAGCAAAATCAATATGTGCTAACTTACAAGTGTATTTTTAAAAAGAACAAATGAATATCTCTGACCACTGAACTGGAGTATCTTGAATAGGTCACATATGAACAGTGTTTGAGTTTTGGAGAAATTACAAGAAAAGAAACAATGAAGATCGGTGCACTATTTATCTTTTTGATCAGTCAAACCTTGAAGAATTCTGTAGTTGAACTAGGCTGGTTGAGATTGTACACACAAAAAAAGGATGAGAAAAAATAAAAAATGTTAAAAATTAAATCAGTAGCTATGAATTGTTTGTGGCTATGAATTCTGATCACAAGTGGGACTGCCCGAACTGTCATCACAAAGTTGGGTAGTCATGTGACATTTTGCTTTAAGGACCACTTTGCTTGCCCCAATTAGGGTTGTTAAGTAAGGACTACTTACATCCTGGTATTTCAGACTGTAGTAAGTGAAATAAAATAGTTCAACTACATGTATGTGACATAATAGAATCTTATTAAGGAGTCTGGATTTTTACTGGAAGAATTGGGGGGAAATGTCACTGCATGACTCAGCAATAGTAAAGAGAAGTGTATCTTTAATAACGGAATTAAATTAGAAGGGTAACAACACTATTTTGCAACAGTTTTTTGTGCAAAGGAGAAGGCAGAACTTTTCTGTTTAGCTTGCAATGCTTTGCAGCCAGATGCTGGTCCCTGTGTGTGATCAGCTGCATTACAACTACACTTCAACATGGCATGATTGTGCTACTCTCCGGAACTCCTCCAGAGAAAAGCGTTTTTGCTGGCTGATTTCAGCATTCCTTCCTCCTGAGCTCATAGACAAGTATCTTCTGAACATTTTGCTTGCTTAAATGAAATAGTTTTTGGCAGCTAGTGATTGGGGTGAGGGGCAGCAGCAAAATGCTTAACAGGATGTCTTGAGAAATATTTCACTTCAGTACAAAATTAGTTATTGTAAAAGCTTATGGGAAAATGGTTGCCATTTGAACATTTCTAGTGATGTTCATAACTAGAGATTTTCCTTACTTCACAAAGGTCTGTAGGAAACATTTATTCCCATTCTGACCCAATTTAGGCCAGTTTTCTTTGCTTCCAAATTCTGCCTTCATCCATCCTATAAAGCTGGCTGTAGTATCCAAGGGTCTTCAAACTTGGCAAGTGTAAGACTTGTGGACTTCAACTCACAGAATTCCTGAGCTAACATGACTGGAGGAGAAATTCTGGGAGTTGAAGTCCACAAGTCTTAAAAGCTGTCAAGTTTGAAGACGCACGCGCAAATGTCAGAGAGAAGAGGCTGACTCTTAGGACATTGCCCCACCTCTGAACTTTGGCAGTACTTTTATGTTGCTGGGTTAGAGTCTTCCTTCCCCGGGCAATGCATCCTTCTATGGAGCCAGCAGCATTCCTTCCAGAGGACTAATGGGAGGATTCAAACCAACCAGACATTGTGTGTGAGGAGCAGCAAGCCACTCCTTGGAAAGATTGGAACAAGACCTCTATTTACATACTATCAGAGGGAAGAAGCTGGGAGGAAGCATAATGTGAGTTCCTGTCAATGGGAAATGCTTGCCTCATAGCACTAGTGGAAATGCTGCCAAGATAACTTTGTACTGTTTGCTCTGGAGCAAGACCTATGACATCACGAGTACACAGAATAAGAGCACCTGTTTGATTGTAACTGCCTTTTATGTTATTCACCATGTTCATCACCTTGACATTGTCACCTTGCAGTAAGTTCCACTGGGGTACATAGAACTAATTCTGTTAATTCTTAATATTCTTTGCCTGGTGTTGAAGAGACATAAAAGTAGGCACCAGATACATCTTCATTAAGGTATCATTTCACAAGCGAGGAGTGATAAACCAAGAGAATCATTATCTCTAGCAGTGATTTATTTGATCTCAAATGATAAAATCAGCTGGACCTAATCATTCTGTAAACAATTTAGGAGTTTTATAGCCAGATCCATGTATAGCTTCAAAAATACACAAGCACATCTTAAAAATATACAATATTGTATCAGGAAACAGGCCAGAAACCAGTAAAACTGGCAAAACATGTTTCCTGGAAGCAGCAGCAATTGTGTTCTGACTATATTGGTTTCCAGGAACACATGCAATACACTAGAAATGAGGAATCTGTGGCCATTCAGATGCTACTGAACTAAAGTTTCCAGGAGCACCGCCCAACCTGTCAGTGGTGGTGGAAGCTGAGAATGGTGGCCCAGCAGTATCTGGTAACCTATCGAAGCTCCTTTCAGAGGCTTCTTGAGTAGAGATAATTGTGACAGTGCCGATTCTTTCCTCCTTGCCTACTTTATCTTTATAACAGTTCTGAGCATTAAGATATGCTGAAATGCAGTCCCAAAAGAACATAAGCAGTGCTCTACTGGATCAAGCATGTGACTCAACTAGTCCAGCAATCTGTCCTCATAGTAGCCAACTGCACAAAGAAGCTCAATAGTTTCCCACAATATTTAAGTGTTTCAACAACTTAGATGGCTATGAGATGTGAATCCATTTAACATGGATATACTGTGTAGGTTCTGCTGCTTTTCCCTGGCAGTCATCTTTTTTACATGGCAATTAATCTCACAATTTATTTAACAGTGGGC
This sequence comes from Aparallactus werneri, assembly GCA_032468035.1. NCBI lineage: Eukaryota > Metazoa > Chordata > Lepidosauria > Squamata > Lamprophiidae > Aparallactus > Aparallactus werneri. The sequence goes on along the minus strand of JANHFQ010010297.1, from coordinate 210,791 downwards.
TGTTGGTGATGTGGAGATCTGTTGCTGATGTCTTAATTTATCCTAAATTGGCACTAAGAGTTATGTAAATTATAGCCTACATCAAAACCTGTAATCCTAGAGACCACCACTGGATCTAATGTCCCAAGTGGATATCGCTGCCTACCTTATGATGGATGATAACGCTTGTTTTGGAATAAATGTAGCATGCAATGCCTTTATGGTCTTATCTACAGAGAGTAAATCCAGCCACAAGCCATTTTTTTCTTTGTGGTTCCTACACCTTGAGCATGGTGGGATTCGATCTCCCAAACTGCTGAACAAGTCAGCAGAGGTCGTCTGCAGTACTGCATTTACCCACTGCACCACCGCGGCTCAGTATACTAGGTTTTAAGCAAAATATCACTTCTGAATTTGTTACCTTAAGGCTTTATTGGAGTTGCAATATTTTACAGATCAAAATAGATGTATCTAACTTTCCTCAACAGAAAATATAACTATTGTATACTCAATTAATGGGATTTTGGAGCCTATAGTCATACAGTACATATTGCTAGACGCAGTAGTAGGTTTAGTCCACTGAACATGCTCAACCTGCTATTGTTTACATGCATTTTCTCAGGATTTAAAGTGGACTTGATTTGTTCATTCCTTCTTGTTCTGGCTTTTCTCTTGTAGTTCTCTTTTGGCTTGAATTTGTTACCTAGATTACTGTACTTCACAACATGCTGAACCATAAACTTGTTCTTCATATTTTAACTTCTTTTATTTTGTGTTGTACAAACCCAATCTTTTTTATTAGTTTATGAGAATTAAAGCAATTGAAGAAACTAATATTCCACAAATTCACAAAACCTCAAAAGTTAATATGTTGTGAGAACTTAAATTTAGATAGTAGTACTACCATGACAGTATTTTCTTGTACAAAAGAGCTAAATATCTACACATTTAAGTCTGCTTTATTTAACAAGAAACAAGAAGAATAAAAAGATATAATTGTACAGTAGTTGAGCTTATGTCTTGCATATGACCTATTTCAAGGGCATCCCTGACAGTTTGGTGGAATACTTTGAAAGTTGTTATGCATGAGAATGAGTTAGATGAAGCCAGGTTAATACGGAATGCAGCTGCTTCCTACGTTCAGATAAATGGTTGTTATACTGTATATATATATAAAACCCTCTAAGACTAGATTTACCATACCTGATCAAGAAATGTCACCAAGGAAGTTGAAGAAAGCACTGGAAATACCGGTAATAAAGTAGCAAATAACAGCTGTAGCCAAGAAAATTAGCAAATATGATGCTTGAATTTCACACTACAGGCAGAATCTTCAATTTCAGATGAATTAGAAATCTTTCTACCAATCCATCAACAGAGAGACTGCAATGAACCAGGAAACAACTGACAAAGAAGAAACCATGTAGTTCTGGGCACAGCTATGGCACAATCCGAAGAAATGCAACAAGTATGCAGCTTGGATAAAGAAGGTGGATATGAATAAAAAAGAAGCAGAAATGAAAAAAAGATGTAATAAGAGCAGAAATTGGAAAAAAAGAGCAACGAAGATCAAAAATTGGTTAGTTCAGGTGAAGATGAATTGCATGGGTTTTGGCTGAAACATCTGACTGTCAATAGCCATTTATTGCCAAGCAGCTTAACAACATACTGCAAGAAATTGAAATTGAAGATTGGTTAACAAATCTATCTGATAATGAAAGATCCAACAAAATGGGCAGAACCAGGTAAACTACAAGCCAATTACTTGCTTACTAATACTGTAACTTTCATATTTCTATTTGGTGCAGTAGCTAATGCATTCCAAGAGCATCTAGCTGAAAACAAGCTGTTTCCAGCTGAGCAGAAAGGAAACTGCCTAAAGAACAGAGAGAGATGCAATGGAGTTGGGACTAGACTAACTGCTATTATAATCAACAGCTCCTAATTGATAAGAAGATCCTGACTGATCAATTCTTAATTGATAGGAATATCCATATTGATTACAAAAAGGCATTTGACTCCCTGACAGATAATCAAGTGCCTGGAAATAACAAAACTCAGTAGAAACATCAGAAGTTTGGTGGCACAGTGAAGACATGATTGCTGGTCAATGATGATAGACTGGGAGACATTAATCTTAAGAGAGGAGTCTTTCAATTCACCATTGTCATGTTTGTCATTATACTGATTGCTCTGTCAATATTATCAAATAATTCAGGCCACGGCTATTATGCAAAAGCATCTGCCAGACTATCCTACCTCCTTTACATGAACAATCTGAAGCTTTATGGAAAAATATTATCTGCAATGGAATTGCTACTCAACACTGTCAAATATACAGCCAAGATATTGCAATCGAGTTGGGACTAGACAAAATGCAACTATTATAATCAACAGGGGGAAACTTGTGAAAATGGAAGGAATCAAGATGCAATATGGATATAATATCAATAATCTAAATGAAGACAATCACAACAGATATCTGGGCATCCTTCAGACTGACTACATCAAGCACCCTGAAGTCAAGAAGAAAGTCAGCAGTAAAGAAGATCTTAAACTCCACACCCAGTGGATTGAATACCATCAAGGTAATTAACTTCTAGGCTAGTCCATTCATTAGATACATAACTGGAATAGTGGACTGGGCTCAAGCAGAACTAAAACCCTTGGTTAAGAAGACCAGAAAAATAATGGCAATGAATCATGCCCTTCATCCACACAGTGATGTTTATAAACTCTATTTATAGGTAGTCCTTGATTTATGATAATTTGTTTAAGCATTCAAAGTTACACTGAAGGCAGAGAAAATGACTTGCAACCAATCCTCCCATTTAAAACTGTGACAGTATCTCTGCAATCCCATGATCAAAATCCAGACATTTGGCAAATGGTATATGCCATTTTTGATGGTTTCAGTGTGCTGCGGTCATGTGATTACCATTTGTGAGCTTCCCAGGGGATTTCCAAAAAGCAAATGCAATGGGGGAAGCTAGATTTGCTTAACAACAGTGTGATTCACTTCACAACCATGACAAAAAAGGGACATAAAATCAGGTGTGACTCAGTTAATGACTGCATCAGTTAGTAAAGGACGTTCCAGTCTCTAATTAATTCAGGTACACAAAACCAAGCCTTAAGAACTAGCGCACACAAAACCAGAATTTAAGAAAATAGCAACAGACAGCAAATGGCACATCCGCAAAAAAGCTGAAATACAGTGGTCTACCTAGTCATTTTCTGCAAGATTGAACAGACTAACTGCAAACATGTAGTTAGGCGTGGCAAAGTAGTAACAGTGGTTCATCGGAAATCTGCAAAAAATGCCATTTGATTGATATCACAAAATAATAGAAAATGAAGTAGCTAAAGTGCTCTTGGACTTTAGAATTCAAACAGACAGGCATCTGCCACACAACCAGAATTAACAATTGTGTATAAGAAAGACAAAAAACATCTGGACAATGAACATGGCAGTACCTGAAGACAGGAGAACAGAAGAGAAAGAACTAGGGAAAATCCAAAGGTTTGCAAATAAAATGGTGTCAAAAGAAAGCAAACAAAGTGCCAAAAGGAATAGGCATCTTGGGTGCAATCCCAAAACATCTGGAGCATCTCTTAAATATCATCAACCTTGACAAAATCACCATGAGTCAATTGCAAAAGTCAACTTTACTTGTGACAGCTCACATCCTATGACAATACCTTTAACATTATCAAACAACAACATATCCTAGGTCCTTGGGAAAGATTTGATAGAGCCAGTCTGAACATCTAGCTGTCTGTGCATGCAACCACAATAATATCCAGTAGAAATGACTAAGCCAAAACTAAACACCTTTTGTGTAACAGACAAATAACTGTATTTACATGCAGAGGGGTGGGGAATGTTTGAAAAATTATATCAATTATTATAAATATTAGATTACTATCATTTAAAGGGCAAATCTACATCAAACCAGTATGAACAATAGCCTTTTAAATTGTTATAATGTGTACAAATATGATTGGTATATCATAGAGTGTGCTTTAATAGTTGAAGGCATTGGACCAGGGCTGAAAAGCCTTAGCTGTAGAAGTCCATTGGATTTTATGACTATTTCCTCTTTCTGTAGCCAGCCTGACTAATAGGATGGTAGTGGAGACAACTGGGAGAAGGGGGGACCTATGCCAGGGCTGTCAAACTCCCAGCCCACAGACCAGATGTGTCATGTGCTGGCCATGGCCAGTTTAGCGAAAGGGAAAAAAGTCCTGTGACAACATGAGTTTGACTATGCCCACTGCCTTGAGCTCTCAAATGAAAGGCAAGACATCAATTTAACAAACAAATACAGAAATACTTCATATATCAATGTCAATATTCCCTACTTTTTTTAACATTCACTGTATGTTCTGCTCACCCTTAAAGCACATTTAAAAGAAAAGCCCTCTGCAGATTTTTTTTTCTTGCAAGCAGCAATCACTGCCAGTTAGTCCATTGACATGGTTTGCTTTTAGTGAGTCTTGGCATGTGGACTTTTACTTGGCTTTTCAGATGAGCCACTGCGTGATTTGCTCACTAACTCAGCTCTCTGCTTTTGAATTTTTGTGGAAACACCATTTGCAACAGAATGGAAGAGAGTTGGGGACGGTGCCTTTGTCTTCATTCCACTCGAGCCCCACAGATAATAAGCACTGAGTTTGATTAAGTACAGGAGACTGCAGAGTGGAAAGAAGAAATAGGACAAATTATCTTCTGCCCAAATAGGTCCAATTTGCCCACAATGAATACACTGTGTGAGAAATGGGCTGATCTAAAATTAGACATTTCCTAGAAAATTGAAATTTCAGTTAAAACAAAAGTCAGGTTGAGGAAATGAACTCACAGGACATGGGTATTTGTATGCAGTGTGGCTATAGAAACATTGTGTCCCAACTCTCTATATGAACCATCCACTGTTTTCCGCCAGCTATTATAGCCCCATAGACATTAAGTGCATACCTTTTTCCAAAGAGTTATATTGTAGTCTAACAGCCTATTAGCCTATCTTTTTCCATTTTCAAGTTCATAACTGCCAATATGCACACCGAATCCACCTCAACAAACCCGTGGATGATCAGGCAGAAATGATAGGTTAAGATTTAATTTGTTTCAAAGGGAAGGAAGACATCTACAGGTTTTTGGGATCTCCTTGTTCCAAGCCCAACTGGGTTAGCTATCTTTTTTTTTTCACTTCCCCATATCAAAACTTCTTTTTCACCTCCATTGATCAAAAAGTGGCCAAGTATCCCAGACTATGTGAATCAATGTTGACACCATGAAAAATAACCAGTAGAAATTTTTTGATGTTGCTGTGACTCTTCAGAAAGCTGATACAGCTAATACAGATAGTTCTTGACTTATGACCGTTTGTTTAAAAACTGAAGTTATGATGCTGCTGAAAAAAGTGACTTATGACCAGTCCTCACACTTACGACTGTTGCAGAATCCCTGTGCTCACGTGATTTAATTTCAGGCACCTCACAACCAGCATGTATTTACAAGGGTGCAGCATCCAGGGGTCATGTGATCACTATTTGCAACCTCTGAGAGGCAAGTTAATGTGGAAAACTGGTTTGGCTTTTTTAAAAAAATCACATGATTGGTTTAATGACCACAGTGATTTGCTTAGTGACTGTAGAAAAAAAGGTGGTGAAATTCGATATGGGTCACTTAATGACCCCATCGTTCAGTTTGGTTCCTATTGTGGGTGTACTTTGAGAACTACCTGTATATGCAAATGGAAGCCACCAAAACTCCTTGCCTCTATTCCAATACCAACAAACAAAAATGCATTTTTTGAGTAACCTTCTGAATGTTACCTATTCATAAATAAAAACATTTAAGCAACTTTTAAATGGAAATAATTTATCAATTTGAGGAGACAGCTAGGTTTATGAAGAGAGACACACTGATTTGAATGGGGGGAGATATTTTTATACATTCTGGATGCAACAGGGTAGAAAATCTGCCAACACAGATGCTAGGATCTTATCTCACCAGTGTTAGAAAGCAGCACATGACTGGCTTCTGCTATGTGTCTGAGCAGAATGCACTCTGCTAGTAAGCGCTTACGTTTAAAGCTCTAGGAGGCAAGGAACATAAATATCTACTGGTAATGATTCCAGAAGAGTAGCTACATTATTCTCTTGCAGTAAAACAACAAAGAAGCTTATTGCATGTTATAGATTAACAAATTTACTGTAGCATGAATGCCTGTGGATTGTAGGCTATTTCGTCAGAAACTTCTACTGTTACATAAATCTCTCTATATCTTCACTATTTCTACCAAGACATTTTCTCTGTTACAGCAGAAACACTTGTTGGGAGATACATTCAGGACATCAAGGATATGAAGTCTGGATGCAAGGCTTGGGTCACACAGGAGAGCTGGGTCTGCTGTAATTCAAGCTTTATGCATATATCTTTCTTAATCCCACCTTGCATCTCCATCTTGGTGTTTATAATTTGAAACATTTTTTTCACAGATCTTAATGCTGTTTTTAAAACTTACCAGTCTTCTTGAACTAGAAGAACTCCAAGGTCCCTTCCAGCTCTACTCTGATTGGTAGATTGTTACCTGTTTTAAGTCCTAGCATATATTCATTTTTATTTTTTAAACAATGTGTACATTGCCACAGGCATTGTACATCAAACTAAATTATAAAATTAGAATGAACAAATTTGTACCACTTGCATTGGCTTCCTTGCAATTAGCAGTGCATTGGGAATAAATACAGGGAAAAAACCATTTATTGAAGAAAAACTAGGGAGATGGAAGTAATGCTTAATTCACTCTCTTGAAGTGTTTGTTAATATTTACACCATTGATGACATTTTCTTGGAGTGATTTAATATGTTGGAAAGTAGTCACGTGGAGATTCACTAACAAGTTCACAATGGGTGCAAGGAGGCGGTTCAGTTCTATGGAATTTAGGTTCTAAAGTTACATAAGATTCCTTTCTTTTGTTGGTCAACACTTTTATGAAATTTTTTTGAAACTGTCATTTGAAACATGGGGCCAACAGTATGGATCCTACAGCAGTTTCAACTCTGGAATGGTCTAAATTTGGAGAGACTGTACAGGTACAAGATAGGGAAGCAGAAGCAATGATAAGATGAATACTGTATGTGTCAGAAAACTGGAATTGAATTCTGACAACATGGAGGTGGTGTTTATCGTTGATTTTCATATCTGGGAATCAGGCACAGTTTTTTGCGGAGCACGTTCCATCTGAGGAAACAGGATTATAGCCTTCAAACTATTATTAGAATTGATCATTGAGATAAATCATCCATAATTTAATCATCTCCAAAATGGATTACAGCATTTTTGTGAATTATAGGTATCATGGTATGTCAAAGTGGGATGATTTAACATGTTTTTTCCAAAACACTGTTTACCATTAGTAACTACAGTATTACTAACTATACTATAAAGTACCCAAATCAGTTCAAGAGGCTGAGGCTTCATATCAAGCCCTAAAAGACATAGAAACAATTATTTAAAGAGACCTCTTGCACAGGTAGTCCTCAACTTACAATAGTTCATTTAGTGACTGTTCAATTACCATGGCCCTGAAAAAAATTGACTTATGACCATTTTTCATACTTATGACTGTTGCAGTAACCCCATGGCCACATGATCAAAATTCAGATAGTTGGCAACTCACTCGTAAGTATGACAGTAACAGCATCCTGGAATCATAATCATCTTTTGTAACCTTCTGGAAAGCAAAGTCAATAGGGAAGCCAGATTCCCTTAACAATTATGTCACTAATTTAACATCTGTAGTGATTCACTTAACAACGGTGGCAAGAAAGATCGTAACATGGGCAAAACTCATTTAACAAATGTCTCACTTAGCAACAGACATTTTGGGTTCAATTGTGATCATAGGTCAAGGGCTACCTGTATTAGTCAACTTGTATTTAAAATTTCTTGTGAAATCACTAATAAAATTATGACTCAGAATGGGTTAAAGTAAGATAGTGTCTTCCTGAGAACCACATCCTGGTATAAAATTATTTTCCTAACAATAAATGATTGGATGCATTTGCTGTTGAGTTTTAATTGATATTGTTTACTCAAGCTTTTGTGTTATAATCTAGAATATTATACTTTAATATTGTTGTTAGTTGCGAAGTCGTGTTCGACCCATTGCGACCCCATGGACAATGTTCCTCCAGGTCTTCCTGTCCTCTA
>JANHFQ010010297.1:29038-39239 GCA_032468035.1 Aparallactus werneri | reverse complement strand
CAGGGCTAAATTGATGCCTCAATTTATACATGAGTCACTAACTTTTCCCAGTTTTCATGGGTGAAATTAGGTACCTCAAATTATATTTGGATCGACTTATACTCGAGTATATACGGCATATAGCATCAAGTCAGCAAATTATTTTTGTATGTGGACAGAAAATATCAGACACATATCCTGATAAGCCTTGTGGTAATATACAGATACAAACACTCAACATGCTATTCTTTTTTGGGGGGTAGGTGGGTGGGTGAGTTAACCATCCATTCCTATTCTTGCAAATCACCCTTGCGTTTACTTTAAGCCTTTAATTTAATTTTTTTTTTGCTTCTCTTGTTTTGAGGATTTTAGCTCTATCCACCCACAACTTTCTTTGCTTCTCTCTCCCTCTTTTGGCCTGCTCATTCTTCCTTTTTGTATTTGTTTTGTAATGTGATCCTCATGAATGCATTCTGTACCTCAACATAATTTTCTCCCTCTTTTTTATATTTAGTCCAGATACATTCAGAATCCCTACTTTCACGACCCTGTGTCTTCTTGTCTATCATACACACCTCCAAGGCTTGTTTTATCTTTCTCCTGATAAATGCCTCACTTTCATGTGGGCAGAAACATGCTACCATTTGCAGCCTTCATTGCTTCTTTTGACAAACATTCATGTCTCACAACAATCCATCTTTAGGAATCATTCTGTTAAATTCATATTACTTGCTGTAATATTTTACCATTTGTAAGTAATTTGCAATGGTTCACTCAATTTTCCCTGTCAAACAAACCAACCACTTTAGTTGTATGTATTTTTGATCCATAAAGCTTGTTGCCTCATGCAGTCTATGTAACCTAACACTGCAGACAGTTTAGGATTTCAGCCCACACAGCATGACCTGCATATAGTATGAAAGTTTATATAGCTTTGAGTTCCAAACCAACACATCTCTAATGTCATCACAAGTGTTCCATAAATATATTATGCCTTATCTATGGACCTATCAAAAAGATATACTCACAGACTTATTCTCAATGTAGTTTAGTTGTTACTCATAGAAATCTCCCACACAAGCATGTATATAATTGACACAATAAAAGAATATATGCATTGCTTGCCAAACTTCACTTCCCTTTACTTCTGCTCCACTGATGATGTTACAAAGTATGATAAAGAAATGTTTGCAATCCTTAAAACCTGTCTCAGAGAACTCTAGCGAAACATGTACCTCTGATCTACATATCTTCTACTAGCATAAATACATTAAACAACTAAGGAGACATCGTATATTCTTGCTTTACTCCCTGCTCAGTACTGAACTATTTTCTCAGCATTTAATTTATTCTTATGCTTGCCTTATTTCCACTTTTTATACTGCTCTTATTACACTCAGCAATTAAATGTCCAGGGGCGCTTGCAGCAATCTCAGATTTTGTCAAAATGGACTTAAATCTGCACTGGCACAATAGAAGTACAAAGGGATGGAGCTTGAATCATGTTCACGCACATTTCAATATTTCCTCCCCATTGCTCCCTGGCACATGTATATGCAACTCTTATATCCATATTCATGCCAACATGTCATAAATTTCATATTCCTATTCATTTTTATCATACACTTTCAGAAAATCAACGAACGTGCATTTTCTGTAAATTAACAAATACATTTTCATTTACACATTCATACAATAATAGCTAAATAAGCATTTGCTGCACTTCTGTAACCCCCTAAATTTGTTTCATGGTTTAATTTTGTGCCAAGAGGCTGATTCGGACCACCCAGGGAAATGTAAGTCAGTCAATAAGTAAAGAGAGGATAATAAGCTTTGCAACCTCAGAACTCTTTGTAGAAGCAGTGTAGTAGTAATGGTATTTTTGTTTGTTGATGTACACTTATATCTAATTGTGAATGCCCAATTGTTCCTGATTTATTAGGAGAAGGGGTGAGCTTCCCATGTTATATACACGATTTAAGTTCAGCCCACCCCAGCTGTGTTGTTGTACTAAGGAGGACATATAATGTTTGGAATTTTAACACTCTAAGGTGCCTGTTCTTATACAATGGCTGCCATGAGAGAGGCTTGTCCCTTTATAAATGAATATTGGAAGCAAATCATGGGAATGCCAGTAGCCTCAATTCTCCAGTGCACTTGCCTAGATCTCATATCAGCTTGAAACTTTGGGCACTGGGGACTAGGAGCACTGGGCTAGGAACACTGGGAGTTACCATGTGAATGGCAGCCATGTATGACCAAAATGACAGTGTAAGAAGATGAGAAATAAAATAGCAAGGCAGCAGACAAATGACATGTACTTATGGCAGACTGAAATGAGAAAGCATAATATCATGAGACAAATCCAGATATAATATTGCAGTACTGTATATTAAATGTCCAAGATTTTTGGGGGAAAAAAGAGATTGAGGGGGAAAAAAGATTGATCTAAATATGACAGACCAAAGTAAACTACATCTTATTTTAAATTAAAAGACCACCCCCTGAGGTATAATATAGACAGGGGAATTTGCCTTGTGATAAAACTTTACCTCTAGAGATTTACTGCTCCCACTAACTCATCTTAATCAACTTAATCAACGCTTGAAAGAGCTTAAAATCTTAAAGACTTTAGTAACATATAAAGAAGACTAAGGGAAAACCATTTTAAATAAAAAAAGATTATATGAACAAAAGAAAAAATGTGACCTTTCTAACTTATTCTGCTATTCTCTTCTTCCATTTTATGGCACATATTTTAAAACTGTAGTCATACGACTGCCACTAGCAATAATTGCTGAACTGCATTTGATATGTTGGCTGTCTCATAACTTGTGCAGTTCCTTTGTAAAAATTTAGCCATGTGTTCGATGTGATATTGAATGCTGGCTCTTAATTGCAATTATGCATATGAAAATTAATGTTTTAACCCTAGCTAGAGCATTAACTATATGAGTCTCCAGAGATTATCATGACCTGAATTATAACAATGAAATTGGCAAAATGCTAACATACAGCTATCATGAAGAAATGTAAGGATGTTACTTGATATTGTGGCTGAGATCTTCCAGAGCTGAGTTTATTGCCACAATAACCTTTTAGCAAGAGGGATGTACAATAGTTGCTCGTTCTGTTTTTCGTCAGGTATCCCCTCTAACCAAGTACTTTTAACCATGACACTGAAATAAACTCTGAAATAATACTTCAGTTATTCCCATTGAGATCCAGCACAGTATAGGATATTACAATTCATTTTATTAATACATGGGAGTTTCCCAAGGCAGCTATAATGCTCTACATAAATGCTTTTAGAAAGTCCTACACAGGCCATTATCAGCAATAAAAGTTCTGTGGCTTAACCCACTTAGATGATCCTCACCTATAAATAGATTTTAATTTTTTTTTCCTTCTGAGAGCATTGCTAGTAATTTGCAAAGATCTTGCTTTTTATTACCAGACCTGAATAAAGTTATTGTGTTCTAGTGAAAAGCTGGGACATTTCAGTACATATGATACACGGAGCAACCTTGATTATTGATATATGCAGTACACTAAATCATTGTGTTTAGTAGTACAAAGGATTGTTGATAAGTTTATCTTCAGCTTGAATTCTTCATTCAGCTGTTATAAAGCTGATAAATAAATGCAACATTAAATGCAAATATTTTTGTTTTCATATAATTTGTCTTAAATGTATAGGGTTTGCTGCTTGAGAGCAGGGGGTTGGTCTGAATGATCTCCAGGTCTCTTCCAATTCTGTTATTCTGTTAAGGAGCATCAGTTAGGGGTCTTCAAACATGGCAAGTTTAAGACTTGTGGAGTTCAATTCCCAGGATTCCTCAGCTAACATGACTGGAGGAGCAATTCTGGGAGTTCAAGTCCACAAGTCTTAAAGCTGTCAAGTTTGAAGACCCAACTTTAGGGCATTTCTCTTATAGCACAATTTTCATTGTCCAAACCTTCTCTGAATTTTGAAAGTAAACTGTGATGTCTTCACTTCTGCCAGCTTGAGACAAGGAGTGAAATTTTGTACTCTATCTGGCCAGCTGGATATCAATAAGCTAAGCCTATACAAAAGGAAAAGAAACATTCCCTTGCTCTGGTAGTCCCACAGTACTTGGTGTGGTGCTAAAGCTAGAAGGAGATTTTATCAATTTTATCCCTCTTCCTTTTCTCTAGGCAATGGAGGGAGAGCTGAAAATCCCTGAAACTAGACTTACCCTTCTAAGGCCCGAAACAGGCAGAGGTGGTGAAGGATTTTCAGTGGTATCAAGGATCTAATAAGCAACAAATACCTTTCCAGCAGTTTCAGTGCACTACAGCTGAGTGGAAAATATTGCAAATAGCACAAGAACACAGAAACCAAGACCCGCTTTCAAACTGGTCTAGAGTCCAAGAATAGAATGAATTGTACCAGAGGCAGAGGCAAGAGATAACCACAATGCTAATGAAGAGACAAAAGAGAGGTAAATTCAGGCAAGTATTCTTCCTAAGACTATCTCGTCTAATGATTCTCCAGCAACTGAGATTGAATATCTTTCAAGGTAGCATTCATGCTTTTAAAACTGATAATATAATAATGATATTTCAAATCCCTCAAGCAAAAGCCTCACAAATCTGGCCAGAAATCCACAGTACATGAAATCCTGTTTCTCAAAATAAACAACTAAATACATATAAGCAGATCGCTTGGCCACTAACCTCAGTGTTAAGAACAATGTTCACAGCAATGAAGCAATTAAAGTGTTGCAATAAAAACATTGTTTGTGGCAGCATTAGAAGCTTTGTTTTCTAGGTAAATAAGTAGAAAAGTATTTTGCTATAATGTCCATAATTTCCCCTCTAATATACTTCAGGAAGAAGTTTGGAAACTTTAGCCTTTTTTAAACCTATTTCAAAATTAGAATTAGAAAATGACTTCATTATGTGGTAAAGTTTACACTGCAGAATGACAAACAAACAAAAGAAAGCCACACTATTAAAGAAAGGAAGAATAGTTTATCTTTGTTAATTCCTAGGAAAAAATAATAGCTTACTTTACTGTGATCTAAATCCAAGAATTCTAGCTTGGTCCACATCTACTAATATGTGGAGAATCACAGTACCACACATCGTTCTTGGCCAATTACATTTTTTAATTTTGTATGACTTGGCCAAATATTTTGCCATTTTTTTTCTTCCTTATTTTCAGAGTTTTCCAAGACAGATGTTATCAGCCCTTGGATTCAGATGGTGTTAGGACTCAAGTCTTGCAATGTGAAAATTTAATATGGATTGTCTCAGAGCATGCACTGATTGGCATCTGAGATTATGGACAGAGGCTTTTAGGACAGAGCAGACTGATTTCCAGGAAAGTTTGAGGCCTAGCATGTCTCCTATTTAGCAACAATTCCCAGAGGACAACTTTGAACTTTGTATAGCAATAAAGCGGTCAATAATGCAAACTGCCACATAAAATCTTGCCTGTGTCCACCTTGCCTTTGTAGCTTTCCTGTCTATAAAAAAGAAGTGTTATGTTTGCTCATCTTACACCTCCTATACTCTTGCACAGCTTCCTCTGAGGCTTTACTGCTTCACAGCAGGATGTTAATTTCCTGTTTTGAATCTGTCACAGATGAATTCAGTTGCTGTTTAAAAGAAGTGGAAGAAGGAGGAGGGAAGTAAAAGAAAGCACCCTGCAAGGCTGACATAGGGTCTAATCAAGCCTTAATGTTTAAAGGAGGCTATAATGTTTCCTCACAGAATAGCAAGGGACAAATTCTCTTTAGACCAATTTTTACAAAGGGCTTCATCACTGCCCCATTCCCTCAGCTGCTTCTTTCCTCCCAGTTACCTAGAGGCTATAAAGCAAGTGGTGTTTGTATTTGGAAAGATGGTTTGCAGTCTGGTGGCTGCTTTTTCTCTTGAGCTTTTACAGCTGATAGTAGGCCACTACTGTAAACTTGAATTGTGAAGGAGGAGGGGAAAGAAAGAAACAAAGACAGAAAGACTTTGAGGATGGTTGAATGAAACAAAATGAGGTTCAAAGTATATGTTATCTTTTTTTTGGTTTCTGTAAAGAGGAAACCCTCATGCACAGAGTTCCTGAAATACCGTACTTTTTTCTCTTGTGCTCTTCTATGTTAAAACAAATAAAACTATCTCATTAGTTATTTTCCTGCCAATGTAAAATGGGTGGCAACAGCAGCAACTCCTTTCTACTCTTCCTCCTCCTCTCTCCGTATATAAATGACAAGAAGCCAATTGTGAAATTGATGTTTTAGTCGTGGACTTGTAGAAATGGAAGAGGCCTCATTTATCTGCTTGCCATAGAGGTGGCCCAAGATATTTATTCCTGCCTTTTTGAATGGATTGTCTCATTTTATAACTTAGCATATGACATTGAAATATTGTCATGTATCAAATATTGAAGTAACAAGTGTTACAATTTCATGTGGTGACCAACAAATATACAACCTCAGGGTAGAGCTACATGTTACTCTGGTAAATATAAATTCTCAAACTGTATTTGTCAAGATGAAGTGAATGAGGGAGGAAAACAGTGAGGGAATTCTCATGTATGCTTTCTCATACTCTGAGGAATAGAAGCATGTATTATTATTATTATGGTTTGTCACACAACCAGCTAGATATTTAGACTGGATTACATCTGCCTTTCAAGTCCTTCCCAAGGCGCTGAGATTGTTTGATGGAGTTGTTTGGCATTGTTGTTTGATGGTGTTAAAGGTATCTTTGCAGAATCCAAGCTGTTTTCAAGTAAAGTTATCTTTTCCAGTTGATTGGTGATGACTTTATCAATGCCAATGGTACTCCAGTTACCTAAGGCACTTATTTTTATTGATACTATCTTTATTCTCTTTTGCCACAGTTGTTATGTTTCTTTTTAGAGTTCTTTCTCTTCTATTCTGTCTCCAGCTACTACCACATCCATTGTCCAGACTTGTATTTCTTTCTTATTCAACATTTATAAGTCTGGGGTGTTATGTGGAAGAATTTTTTCCATTTGAAGTCCCAAAGCACTTAGGCTCATTTTCAGTTATTTTGCCTACTTTGAGGACCCACCAAATCTTGCTTGCAGGCAAATGGTATTTCTTACAGATACTCCAATGCACCCTTGTTGCTACTAAACTCCATTGGTACTGACAAAATTGGCATCAGTCAATTGCAAAAAACAGCTTTATTTGAAATGGCTTACATCCTGCAGCAATACCTTTAACCCCACCAAACAAAACAATCTGCCTATCCCAGATCCCTGGGAAAGACTCAAAAGGTGGATAAAAATGTCAAATCCAGTCTGAACATCTGGCTGACTGTGCAACAAACTCTAATAATAAGGTATCCTATTAGCTCTTGTGTACTGTGCAGGAGGACTCATTGTAAGGTTTTATTACCACAGCATCCATTGGTCAGGTAGCAAATAGAGGTATAGAAGCATCTGGGAAGAAAAGCAAAAAGAAGTACAACTCAGGGCATATTCATTTCATCCCGGACTCATTGGCTAAGATTGGCAGACCTCAGAAAACAGGATAGCAGATACCAACCCTTTCTGTTAATTATGCTGCATTTTCAAACATTGCTTCCAAATAGTATTGAGTTTTAAAGCACAGAGGACAGTGAATGTGTCCATAGGTCATGTTTCAGCACCTTTATTGATTTCCCCCACCCCCTTCATTTCCAGTGAATACAGCACAGTTAAATGTGTCATGGGAATGCAGCAACAGTCATTGTGTAAGGCGGATTTTGCTTCTCACCTGGGAAGTATTTTTTCCCCTTTCCATGCAAGTCTGGTTGTATCATGATAAGTCACATGAGAGGTCTTCTTTCATTCCATTCAAATGCATGGAACATAAAGAGGGGAATACAGTTTGAAAATTCTTAAACTAAGCCTAAGGCAAGACAAGGGTGGGAGGGTAACGTAAAATGGATTTCTGCAGCAGCAAAACAACTTGTGCAAATGTATTTAGAGATTTTTTTCATAATTAGCAGTATCACGGGCAAAACTCAGCTGATATCCTATAAAACACTCCCAATAAAGAAAGAATCCTGCCTTTAAGAGAAAAATAATATATTGCGATTTGAGCCCTGGGACAATAATATCCACAGCCAAAAACACCTCTTACAGGAAGAATTTTCAAATCCTCTCAAACAACCAAACAATAAAGACAAGTTTTATTATAAAAAGACTCAGGGGAAGGAATAAAGTGGAAGTTTTTACTTGCAAATGTTCTCATCATAAACTTCTCCCTTCTGAATTTATGCTTCAGTGTACATGAGTCATGGTTTTTGGATATTTTATGCAATGAATGATCTTGTGGACTATGTTTGTAAAATAAAAAAATGCCTTTTGGTCCATGATTTTATAGTATCTAACCCAGGGGTCGGCAACCTTTTTCCCTCAAAGAGCCACTTGGGGACGTTTCCCATGGGAAAAAAAACGCTGGGTGCCACTAAACCTGGGTGGGCATGGCCAACTTGATGATACTCCCACCCAGTCACATGACCCCCTGTGGCCACGCCCTAGATGGGCATGGCCAATTAGCCAAAAGCAAGCACGGCAGGAAGATAGTTTGGCTGCAGCTTTGCATACCTCCTTCTCCCCCCCCAAAACCCAATCCTGTTGTAGCCCTTACTGGGGCTGTCTGGGCCAGAAGAATAGCTGGCTGGTGGTGTGGGAAAGCTCCTTCCTGGCCTTCCCAGGATCCCAGCCCAGGAGGGTATCCTGCTTGTGTGTGCGTGCGTGCAAGACAGATGAGAGAGAGAAAAGGGGATAATTCCCTTTTCT
Organism: Aparallactus werneri; assembly: GCA_032468035.1. Lineage (NCBI taxonomy): Eukaryota > Metazoa > Chordata > Lepidosauria > Squamata > Lamprophiidae > Aparallactus > Aparallactus werneri. The sequence continues at coordinate 30,478 of JANHFQ010010297.1, read as the reverse complement.
TTCTCATCTGCCCCCTTGTATAGCGGGAGCCGGGGGCTCATGAGTGGCGGCCTCCACATGGGGCTTTCAGCCACCCCTCCCTGGAGCCTCGAGGTGTAGCAGCCTCATACTCCTCATGTGCCTGCCCCCATCAGAGTCCAACCCAGCTGGCCTGCTCACCATGATGCTGGTGGCGGCCGCTGCTTTCCTGCCCCGAGCGCAGCACACAAACTTCGGGGTAAGGCTGAGGGCAGCAGGCACAGAAGGAGGAGTAGGAGGCTGTTACATGCTCCAGAGCGGAGCAGCTGAAAGCTCCATGCAGAGGCTGCCAATCACAAGTGTCCGATGTGCCTGTTTCCAAGGGAACAGCTCCGCTACTTCGAAGTGAGCGCCTGAGAAGCTTCCACATTGAGAGACAGCAGATCGGCTTGCAACGTCCCAGGGGTCTTGAGGGATATGGGCACCCTGTGTGAGGAGTGACTTGGAGGGGCAGGGCCAGCCAGAATGGCTAAAGAGCCACAAGAGAGGGGCAAAAGAGCCACAAGTGGCTCGTGGCTCCTGGGTTGCTCTAACCTAAATGGAGCTCGCATCAGTATAAGACAGTGCTGGGCTGCAATAATAAGAGGCAGATGGAACAAAGAAGTCATAAGCTTTTGAGCTGACATTTTCCGTGAATACATGTGAGCATTAGGCTGAAAAAGGTGGGAAAGTTCCTAAAGAAACTAGCCAAAGAAAACTTTCTCTTATTTATGGAGGTTGCGTGTGTGTGTGTGTTTGGTGATGGTGGTGGTAAGAAGCAGTGCAGAAACATATAGAAGTATTATAAAGGGAAGACATAATCATCTGGATTTCATGTCCATGTCTTCAATGATGCAAGGAAATTGTATAATAAGAGCCTTATCCACAACTGAAATTCATTCATGAAAGTATCTTCTAATTAAACGTTCACTCTTGGTTCCTCTTCAAGGTAAAGAACTGTAATGATGACTTTTGAGTAAACATCATTGAGTTCCATTGTGTTTTTGCCAAAATATTATGATTGTTCTTGCCGTTTATTTCCTCATTGGTCATCCCTTGTGGTCAGCCATGTTTCCTACTACTGATTGAAAGAACTGAAATTTCCATGCTTGTTCAGCATTAGAAACAGATGAACAGAACATGAAGAGATGAGTCAGGTCTATGGGAATTGAAAACAAGTTTAATATAGTTAAAGTCGATCTGTTTTGTGGCTTGCATGGTTGCAGTTTATGTTAGTGTATCAAAACAAAATAAAAATAAGTAAAATTCATAAACATATGGGATTAGGCTATGATTCATGAAATGTAAACTCTGATTGCAGAGTGCTGTAAACTTGTTAATCCATTTGAAATCAAGTCGGATGCTTTTTATACAACTTTACAGATCTGTGTGCCAGTCTCTTTGTGTATGAGTATGTGTGCGAAATTGTGTGTGAGAAAGGTG
>JANHFQ010010287.1:37070-49166 GCA_032468035.1 Aparallactus werneri | reverse complement strand
CCTTCTCTGTGGGGGCACCTGTGTGGTGGAACCAGTTGCCACCCGCCCTTCGTACGATCTCTGACCTCCGTTCCTTCTGCAAGGAACTAAAGACGTATTTATTTCAACTGGCCAGCCTGGATTAATAGGGTGGGGGTTAAATTTTTTAGTCTATTTTAAGATTTTTATAGGGTTAATTTAATATGTTTTTATTGTAAATATTGTTGTTTATGCTACCCTGGAAGCCGACCCGAGTCCCAGGAGAGGGGCGGGGTACAAATGCAAACAATAAATAATAATAAATAAATTTTCATCCATTTCCCACTTCAAAACGTTGGGAGACTGTATTGTCTGTTTTTCAGCGATCGTGGCCAGAAGGAGCTCTATGGACCACACTATGGGAACTAATGCAATTGTTTCAGAAAAAACATTACTTTCTCTGATAGGATAATGGTATTTCTCACAACAATTGTCACAAGTGGAATTCCCTGCAGGAACTGAAGCGTCCCACTGCAATAAAATGTTCGAAGTCTTTTAGATTAAAAATTACGAATGAAGCTACTTCTAGCAATCATACAAAATATTACAATAACATTTGTAACATTAGATGTGAAACAGCCTACCTGCGCAGCTTCGTAAGTTATAGTCTTGGTCTCTGTGTGGACAATTGGAACGTCTTTAGTTGGAATTTCACTTTTCACAGTATTAGACGCATCAGAGATGGTAACGGTCTGAGTTTTCACAAGCGGGGGCTACAAAATAGTTTCAAAGCAAAGTACATTTAGTCACCTTATATCAGTATTGCTTAACAGAATTCCAGTGTGCAAATTATAGGTGCATCATGAACTCAACTATACATCACAACTGTTATGTTGTTTGCACTCATTTGCAGAATTGTGAAAATTATGATGAAATGCAATGATTTCACACATTTTAAAAATCTGATTGGCCAAATAATGGAAATGGATTCACTTCAGTGATCAATATTATTATTTAATGAGAAATTTAATCACAGACATCTACATATATACTACCATATATGTGCTCTACCATGTAGGAAGAATATCATGGTTTTTTTACATGCTGCAATATTTATTTATTCAGAAACTAGTTGAATTTAAATTGAATGTAGGAAACCTATAGAGAGTGCATAGGCAACACCTGCAGTTTGAAATGTGAAGTCCACCAGTTTATATTAAATCACTGCCAAATCACCATTTATGGATATTCAAGTATTAAAAGTAACAGGAAAAGAAAAATCAGCTGTGCCACCACCTGATAATTAATTCAAAGAGAATATAATGTTAGTAAGAGGACCACATGACCATTATATCCCTTTGCATACCCAAAGTTATCACCTTATTATCAGATTACATATTTAGGTATTTTAGCAGATGGGATTAATAAGGAAGGAACACTGAAGCAAGCAAGCAAAAAAAATAATTATAATAAACTGGAGGAAAGTGGTATTTCCAAATCTGTTGACTCTAGATTTTATTGTTGTAATGAATAAAATATTAGTATTAATAATTAGTACTTAGTTTTTCAGATATATTAAATATCTTTAGCTTTTTGAATTTTCCTTTCTTTGCACGAATCAAGAAAAAATTGTTTAATTAAGATATGTCAATTTCAGATAAGGATGAAGAAGGGAGTAACAATTTATGTAGACAGTATGAAATTGAATAACTGGTTAGTTTTCGGGACATCAAAAATTAGTCCTTCTTCATGGATATGTAAAGCTATGCTTGCTCCAGTGTTTGCAAAGTGACTCAGAAAATGTAGCACAGGCGTTTGCAAAATATATTCTATGTTCACATTTACTACCTGGAAACAGCGAATGAGAGCAGGAAATTCATGATCAACATTTGGATTGTAATATTCTCCATTTAGCTCTCTAAGTGGCTTGCTGGTAAATTTTGTTTCTTCAACACCACAGGCTTCCTCCTCTTGCTCATGGAGGTACAATGGAGGTGAAACAGGGATTACAGATATTTCCACCTCAGCCTGTTTAGAATCCTCAGCTTCCTTTTCCATATTTGAGTAAAATCCCTTTTCACACCTTAGATCTTCCTTGCTCTCAAGAAGAGCAGTGGCACCCTCCTCTTTCTGCTCCTTGCTGCTTACTGAAAAAGAGTCTGATTCATGCATCTGTGTAGACGCCAGTGTGGTTGACATTTGGCTCTCACTAAAGCCTACTGAATGCTTTGAAACCTCCCATTCAAAGTGAGAGGCAATATTTTCCCCCTCTGTCACATCATCTGCATCCTCTTTGAAGGGACAGTCACGCACACTCTAAAAAGAAATGAATACACAAAAAAGGCCAGAAAGAATTAGGAATAGAATGCACTTCATCTAGAAATAGTGCAAAATTTAGAATAAGACTTAGTAGGGCCTGTGTACACTATTACAATGGCTGAAGATGAATATTTCAAGCGTGTTCAAAAAGTGACTACATTATAGTCACTCTGACAGACAATAACAGTCACACATGGTCGGTCAAGTAGTTGTTTATATTCTCCTCTTTGTCGAAGGAATTTGTCCTGGTCCAGCTCCAAGTCTGAAGTGGGCAAAGCAACTGGAGCTTTCTCTGTAATGACAACTATTCTTTCAATAAACTAAGAAGTCATTGGCCCAATGAACCAGTCTCCTGTCAGCAGGAGAATAATACTTTTGAAGAGGTTGGACATTCAGAGATCATGGCAGTAGACGCAATCAGCTATTTCCATCTTAAAGTGGAGTAAGTCTGGGGAAGGAGGGGGTTAGCTTTTGCTGCCCCTAGTTGCTACTGTTGTCCCACAAGGTTGTGAATTTCTGAATATCCACTGTCCTAAACTGCTACAAGGTGCACCAGGAAAATATACATACCACATTACCTTCACTGCACTGAAAGCTCATTATATTTTGAAAACATAAGCACATAATTGATGCTTTCATATTGTTGAGGAGTAGGATTCTAAACACACATTTCAATTTCTTATAATTGAAAAATAATCCTGTCCATTCTGAAGCTACAGGTATGGCTTTTTAAAGAGAAATGAGGAATTTTCTAAAGTGTTCCTTTGGAAACAACAGCTTTTGTTATGGCTTATAAACTTGGAATTTTCATTACATCAATCTAGGAGCCATCTTAACTGCTGAAGCTCTCAACAAAGCACAACATATAAAGTATTACTGACTTTTTTATAAGAATGATCCAAATGATAGAACAACAAGAAAATCCCAGGCATAAAACAAAGATGACGAGAAGATACCTCATTATTTATATATTTACAATGATGTTGCTTGCCTGAAAGCACGTGATTGGAAATGTCTAAGAGGAAACATTTGCACGCTATTTTCAACTTTTACTGTAAAATGAGTAACAGCATAATGTAAAACAAAGAAATCCACTCAGCCTAGTAGAAAGTAAGGTATCTCTAGCATCAGAGCCAAACCAGAGAATTTCATCAAGGGTGATGCTATACTGTCTTCCATCATGCGCCTGATGGAAAGTTCTCAACCAAATCATTATAAATCTTAGCAAGCTCTCCTACTACAATCTGAGGAAAGGAAGAGTAATAGAAAAAAAAGGCAAGGATGAAAACATGCTTAAGATTAGAAATACTATAGAAAATTTGCCTGGTCCAATCACCCACTGAGTAAGATATAATATTTAAAATAGGATAGGATGTGTGGGCAAAGCCAGAAATTCATAAACCCCAGTAATAAAGAATACTTGTTTCCAAATCTATCTGTTCATATTAAGTGAAAAGCTGCAGGCAATGAATGGAATTAATATTTGTAATGAATGACATGACTTTGCTGCAAGGGATGGAATCTTATTAAAAACATTATAAAAAGCTTGTCAAATATCCAAAGACTGAGAAATATTCTACAACAAAGTAAAATGTTGTACAATTTTGACTGGAAGTGACAAGAAATCACTAAATGATTTATGCAATAACAGATTATGGTTTTCTAAAGATTTGCCTTATTCAATGAGGGAAAATGAAAGCCAATTGAATAAGGGAAAAACACTTCAATAGTCACTTATTTGTCTACATTTAAGGTAGTGAATAATAGAACATGTAAAATTTTGTTTTCAAAAATCTTTTTGCTTCTGTCAAATAGCATTATATGCATAGAGACTGACTATTAATAAGCAATTAAAATTTTGCCTCTATACATCTAATAGAAAAAATATTCAAATAATGTGACTGTTTAGATGAGACAAACACCAAGACTGAATGTTAAATGTGAACTCATATTTGTACGTATAAACTTGTAACTATTGGTTCTTCCCTTCTCAATTATTCTTTCTAAAGTTGTCTATTCCTATCCACCCTGTATCCACCATGGTAGCAAAATGATGAGTATAGATTATGATGACATGATGCAAGCTTTGCCCTTCTGTATTTGTCATGGTATCATACTCAAATATACGAAGAGTGTATTATAACACACATATTATCTGTCCCTACCCACCATCAAATCAGGATACCTAATACCCCTTGTAAGTAATCTGAGCTAAATATTTTGTCTGCCATTTCTGCTTTTTTTATCTAGAAAAGCAAACCTAAAATATGGGAGTAATTTAAAAGCTTAAATTTTCTGATTAATGATGACAGAAATCTTAGCTTTCAAAAAATGATCAACATTAAGCAATTCAACAATGGCAGCTTATTTTCAACATATATTAGCAGGGATGAATCAACAGTTGTGAACTGTAGACTTTTGATGCAGGACACAAAAACTTTAACTATATTAGAAATAGTTCGTCAAATTCAGGGAATATTCTACCATAACTATACATTTTATTGGAAATGCTGTTTATAGCATTTATAGCTGTTAAAAGCACGCTCACTTTCAAAGCGTAACAGTTACAGAAGTTTAGCCACATGTAAATTAGTCGAGGGATGGACAGATATCATTTGATAGGATGAATTTGTCCTTGCTATGTAGCCTTTTGGGAAGTCTCCTGTATTTTTATATTTACAGTAAACAGATTTGTTACACCAGGAATTGCCAGTCTTCCTTCTGTATTAACCCTGCTACTCAATATTGTTTCCCACATTCCATAAGGAGTTCTATTGTGGCTTTCAGAAAAGTTTGAACAATGTTGCTTTAAGTGTGCAATTCAATGGAATTAAAGATAAATTTAATGGGAAAGATAGGATTATGATAGGAGCTCTACTCTGATATTCAAAGAGATTATACAAAACAATGTTCTAACATTGGAGGTTTTGAAGAAGAGATTGGACAATCATTTGTTTGAAATGGTATATCTAAATTTTTTTTGTATTTTAATTATTTGTATTTGATATTACTTTTTTAAAAAAATATCATTTACAAGAAAGTCCTACATTGATTAAAATGACCTTGATTATTCAGACTGCTCTAGATACAGCTGTAATAAACAGTTTATTAAGTGAAGATCGTCAATGAGCATATAGATTTTTTCCCTTGCCACCTCTAACCTGAGTTTAATTCTTTAAGACTGTTTAAAAAACAGCAAAAAAATAGTACACTGTAAAGCAAGTGCCAGCTCAAGCATCACATTTAATCCCAACAATGCCTCTGAATCCCACATATATCCCAGAGGCATTCTTGCAAGATAAAAATAGTGGAGGGTTGCACCCTATTATTTTTGGAAAGCCCTCTTTACAATATAAAGGAAGCTGAGATGAAAAAGAACATCTTAAGAGAATAGCTGTATGAAGGACATCAATTTCATAAATATTCTTCATACAAATGAATCCATACTGAATGCTTGACAATTAATTGGTAGGAATGGTCATAATTATGCTCTCAAATTTCCAAGTGTCTCACTCATCCAAAAATTGGAGAACTTGGGAACTTTGTTCTAAGATACCACTTAAAAGCTTTTTGATACAAGCAGACATAGGATAATGCAGCTTTTTTGGTATCTTTGAACATCAGAACCACCTAACAAATGACTCAAGATAACTCCTATATTAATTCTCAAAAATTATACATTTCCACTCAAAAGCTTCTACTAATTTGTTAATAGCTCCATTATTGGCCCTGCAGTGAATGGAGACAGCTATTTTTGATAGGTTTTTGGATCAGGCAGAGAATCTATATTAAAATAGCATTCAAATAAAAAAGAAGGGGATAAACTAATATATAGTGCAAGCAATCAGCTATAAACCTCTTAAAATTATTTTGTTTTTCAACAATCCTCTGTAAGAATTTCCCTTAACAAGTGGATATTACGGGTATTTGAAGCAATGTATCAATAATATTAGATTATCCCCATACTGGAAATAAGTACAAAAGCAGCTATATTTAAAATGTTTAAAATGCACAATTGGTAACATACTACACTCACCAGTAAGAATTTCCAGAGACCAACTAGTGAAAGATAATACATTTCAAAAGGGTCAATAAACTTTAAAAAGCAGCATTATGAAGCACAAAGACAACGTTCCAAATTTAACTTGTTTTCATTTGTACCATTCTTACATTAAACTTCAGAAGTTTTGGGGGACAAGCAACAGACTACCATTAATTTATAATTGCAAACTGGATGGATTTTAAAAATTGAATTACTGGTACTCAATAATAAATTGAGTATTGTGGTTCTGTCTTTTCAAAATAATCAGGGATAAACAAAGGATAATTCTAATGAAACCATAAAATGAGTATTAGAAGTTTGGTTGTATGGATCAAAACCATTATTTTAGGTATTCTGTGTTCTTATTGCAATGAAGACTTTTAAGGATAATGATTAATGATTAATTTCCACTAGTTGCAAAGTTATCAACCTTTTCCTTATTACTACATACTTAGATAGCTCACTAAAATGTTAGGTAGAGCCCCAAGTTTTGCCTTTCAAGATCGTTTAGCTACTGACTGTTAAGTGAGTAAAAGGACTGCCTTGAGTTATTACTGAATAACAATCCATATATAAATAAGATACATAAAACAGAAAATAACATTTGCTGTAATTGCCCATTCAATCATTAAATGCAGGTTGACCCAAACCTATGCATTAGCAATTTTCTTGCTCTATGATCTCTCGCCTAATGTGGTTTTTTATTTAAAAAAATACATGTACTTAATTCAATGTTTTATAAATAATCAAGAACAAACTGAACCAAGTAATTTATGGTTGGAACTCACCCAAATGATCTTCTCAGCCTTGCCATAGTTCACAAAGTAGTAAGATGGAAAAACATTGTCACCCTGAACTCAACAAATTTCCTTATATAACCTAACATAAAATATTGTGGTGCCCATTTTATTTATTTATCAAATTTATATAGCTGCCCATCTCACCAAAAGTAACTAGGGGTAGTGTACAATAGTTAATTGACTTGCTTGTGAAGTTTGGTACATGCTTTTATATTCTACTTTCAGAAAAATAGGTAATTTAGGAAAATTTTGACAGGAGCTCTTCTGGTGGTATAGCAGGAAAAATAAAAACATCAAAAAGTAAAGCACTAAAAATGACACACACAAAAAAGAGAGATTAGCAGTAATATATCACTAATTATTTTTAAACCTTGTTGCTACATCTCCATATTTTTATCTTTTATATTAATTATTATTGTTATATGCTTTTATCATATCTGGATGTATTGTTGTAAGTCGCCCAGAGTCCCTTTGGGAGTAGGGCGGCATATAAGTTTTATTAATAAATAAATAAATAAATAAATAAATAAATAAATAAATAAATAAATAAATAAATAAATAAAAAACCTATAAAAACTAAAAGATCTACAAGAAAAGTATAATACATCTTACTGGTGAAATTCCATTTCATAATCTGATCTGCAGGAACACCCATTATATGATTACTATCTCACCTCAGAAGATTTGATCATACTTATGTGGGTGAAAGTGATCCTTAAAACAACTAAGTCCCGAAGGATGGAAGGCAGAATTTTGTTCAGAAATAGATTAAAAGACACTGTAGCTGCACATAGTCTATGGGTCTCAATGTGTTACAATTCCAGAACTCTGGTGCAACTAAAGAGTCCCAAGTAGTCTAGCCTTAAGATTATACATGTGGTGGTTGATGCTATTTAAGCTTTCAAAGACAGGGATGGATCTAGCACCACCTGCTAACTATAAATGCAATTCTTTGTGAATCAAAGGTGAGTCCATGCAGAGAAGGTTAAAAGTTAAACCTTCTTGGAGTGACTCATTGATGGTAAGTTGTTTGTTTATCTTACATGGTTTGTACAGTATATTGCAAATACTGCTTCATCTCTTTGGCCATGACTGATGGCCTTCACTCCAACATTTTAGGTGGTGTGGGAATAATACAGGAAAGTTCTATAAGGAACAATATAACAGCATCACCATCAGAAAATAACGATGTAGAGAGAAATGCAGCTATCTAAGCAATGGCTCAGATCCACATCTTTAAAAGAAGATCATGACCCATGGTATTGAAAGCAGGTAAGATGTCCAGAGAGCAGTGGACCTAAGCTTTCCCCCCCCCCCCCGACTGGGGAATGTTAATCTATACAGACATGAATGCACAACTGAAAGAAATTAATTTTAAATTTCAAACCTGTCAAAAAGAGAAACACCTATATATCTTTCACCTGCACATATACACAAACATATTGTATAAATTCTAAGTAATAAACATTTTAAAGATTAATTTTAAAATATCATCTGAATTAGTTAAACTTCACTCATATTCAACTCTGCTCAATAATTTAATTGTCACACACCTCCTTTCTAGATTCACGTTTAGACTGAATACTGCAATTCTGTTCTCAAAAAACTTGTGTTGTCCTCAATTTATTCTAGGACTATAAAAACCATTCATCTGCGTTTGCATAATGCAGTAATGAAGAGTCAAAGTCAAAAATTTGTAATTATGTTTTAAAATTATACAAATAAATTGGATATCAAATAACTACCTTTACATCTGAGTGTTTCAAGTTTAAGCAACATGCAAAGATTTAAATGAACAGTATAGTTAGATGTCAGAACGTCTACCTAAAGTAATGCTTGCTTATGTGTTAACACAACTGTAAATAGTGTAAGGAACATCATGCATCAAGCAGTACACACACATTTACAACATACTAGTTTCATACAGACAGGTGTTGTAGGAAAAACAATACAATTTAGTAAATATTCCAGAGAAAAGGAAAGCACAGAAAATTTTAGAAAAAAATTAAAGTAATGATAAGAGAGCAATTTAAATTATAATTACTGCTTCTGATAAGTTATTGGCTCTCTACCATTCTAACCCAATCTCAACAGCAACTAGAAGTTACAAGCTTTCATTTAAGTAAAATCATACTAGTGAGGATAAATGATTCACAAATATGTATCTACTGATACATGTGAGGCAACATATGCTGCAAGTCCACTTTATCCCTGCCCAGACTGTTGTTGAAGTAAATCATAATTCACCCCACTACATTATATTGATACACAAATCACATTTCCCAAAGAAATGGCTTTAAGACAGAGGTGTGAAAAATGTTTTAGTAGCAAGATGTAAAATCTATTTTAAAATACAAAGGGAATTAAATCACGTTGCTTTATCTGCACTCTGGATATACATGTCTGAATTATTCTGTTTCATTTTAAATGGAAGTTGTATATTTCTTTGTTTATAGAATTCATTATGAAGCAACTTGGAAATAGATCCAACTTTAAAAATGTCTGTAACACAGGTATTCTCAGGTATACTTATTTTTTTTCAACAATTACTGCTTCCCCCCAAAAAAACAAGCTCCTGTGCTCAACATCCAACTTTAACAGCAAGCGTAAACTAATACATGCAGACATGAGTCTTGAACATGATAGAAGCCATCCAAACAAGTATATCATTGACACAATCTGACTTTTGGGAATTGCCCAAAATTAGAATTTGTCACAATGAAATTTGCCTGATGTTCCCTGTTATCTCTTACAAATACCAGAAGTTATGTGTTGAATCATTACATCTTTTAAAAAGCAGAATTTCTGAGAAACTGAACTACAGTCAAAAATAAAACAGAAAGAGTAAGACAGCAGTTTTTTCCAGAAATTGAAAGGTGCAGTGTCTTGTTGATATTTCATATAAGTGTGTTCCTTAATCACAGAAAAACTAGCCACCACATAGTCATTGCAAGGATCACAAAAAAGGACATCAGAAAAGGAAAGCGTGGAAAAGAAAAAATGTTAGTATACAGGTGACATGTTTTGAGTGTTTTCTGCTCCTCAGAAACTGGAATAGAAATTTTGGCCTGGATTTCTTCAGTTGCTCGATGGGGTAAACTTCCCTCAGGAACTTTCTCTTGCTTTTTAATATAGTCTTCATCCTGCACTAACAGAGGGCGTTCCTGTGTCTGCTTTCATGGTAGGAGATCAAGAAAGACAGAGAGATGAACAAAATGACTGATGAAAAATGCTCAAAATGGTACTTGGGGATATGCAAAGACACAAATTATAGAAATTGTCAGAATGACAGCAAAATATGCTTTGTACCAGTTATGCAACTAACTCCTCTATCAGTCTTACAAAGTGGAAACCAAATTCACCGAGAAATTAGCTCTATCCATGGGTTAAAATACATATTTGAGTGTTAAGATACAGAATTATGTATGTAATAATAGTGTTGCTTTACAAACAGAACTGATATCATACAAAATAATGGTTGTGACTTTCTATGCTATACTGAAATTCAAAATTATACTTTGTTAGATCTGATATTTCAACTATAGCACAAAGTTAATACTGAAGAAAGTATTGCCATGGAAGATACCATAATGTCTACTTCCATGTTACTTTGTGATTCAAGTGCAAAATATTCAGTTTCCTAAAAACAAATAAAATGCAATGTGCATTTCTGATAGTAAGATTACAAAGTATATATTTTTATTTGTATATGACATCAGCATATTTAAACAATTTAAATATGAGTAGTATTTTGCAGTATTATGTGAAAACTAAGCATAAGCTGGAGAATTCTGAAGTTGATTTTCTTTTTCCATGTAAGACAAATGAAAGTTGCTATCTAGGAGAGGAAAAATTTGGCTCTAAGCTCTCTCAGCTGATTCAGTCTTCTTTGATCAATCTGATATTTGGGGACAGAGTCTTTGCACACCCCTAAGTAATGGAGATCAGGGAGAAAATAGCTGGAAGTCTGGGCAGCAAAATGAAATGATAAAGTATGCAAGAGTAACATGAAAATTAAAAGAAGAACATGAAAAGAGAGGAAGACAACATAAAAAGAACAGGGTAGAGTTAAACTTTCATAATTTCTCTCTCTCAAACTTTATGGCAACTTCTTCATGCAACTTTGTCAACCAGCCATGCACTGAAAGAAGCAATTGAAAAGCTGCAAAAGCTTGCAGCACTGCAAATCCACTTAAAATGTTAGATCAGAAGGCTGTGAGAGATGACATTATTGAAAAGGCAGCCCAAACAATGCTAGTAGCTGCTGTTGAGGGTTTGGGGTTGCCAGAACCAATGCAGTAGCAAAAATCTGCTTTAAAAGCATGTATCAAAACAGCAGCTTTACCTCTGGCCCAGCGACCTGTCTCTCACAGGGCTGAAATGTTGCTTTCTTGACCTGGACATACACAAAGTATGGAAAATGCAGTTGTATTTAAAAGTAGAATAAATAGACAGATAAACCAGAATTAAATCCCAGTTTATAGACTATTAAAATTACAATACTTAAATTTAAAAAATGAAATTCTCTATGACTAATAATTATAATGCATCCTTCTGTTTAAGAATACAAGTTAAGAAACTTGGAGGTGTCTGTGTATTAAAATCAATTCTAATGAAAAGTCTACTCACTAATACTTATTACCTGAAGTTATGATCTGAGAAATGCAATTCTTCTGAAATGCCCTCAAATTACAGTAACTTTTATATAAGAAAATATATACCATATTTTTAGAGTATAAGACGCTCTGATATATAAAATGCACCCAGCTTTTGGGGAGGAAAACAAGGGGGGCGGGGAATCTGCATCTGCCTCCCAGCAATTTGTCTTCTGTGCTAAATCAGGCTGAAACTGAAACAAGCTGCAGAACAGGAGACAAGGGGGGGGAAATCTGGGAGGCATGAAATTTACTCTTATTTTGATAAAACATTTTCATTATCTTATCCCGTATTTCTCTATTATCAAAATACACCACTATA
>JANHFQ010010283.1:5297-15836 GCA_032468035.1 Aparallactus werneri | reverse complement strand
AGGAAACTCTGAGCAATTTATGTTTTATTGAAACTCAAATTGGTGTAGTGGTTAAGGCATCAGGCTAGAGACCATGAGTCCTAGTTCTGCTTCTGCCTCAGGCACAAAGCCAGTTGGCTTTGGGTGACACATTCTCTCTTAGCGAGAAAAAGAGCAAAAACCACTTACGAAATCTTATCAAGAGAACTGCAGAGACTTGTCTAGACAGTTGCGAGAAGTCAAGCCTGGCTCAAAGCCACCAAAACAAGTGTTATTATATGTCACCATTATATGATATCACTATTATTGATAGACAATGATATAAGTATTGACTAATAAAAATAGTAAATAGTAAATATCTCAGTAGAAGACCCAATTCTTATTATGTTCGCATACTTACACAACAGACAAGCTAATTCCAGCAATTACACTAAAATAAGAGCTTATATAGATAAAAATGAATCAGTGAAGATTCTTGACAAATATGTATCTATGTTATATTTAATGAATAATTAAAATGGGGATGGTAGAAAAACCAAATCCTCAAATTACTGTTATGACTCAGGTAGTCAAGGCAAGGCAGGCCTCTCTAGAGGGTCCTTTATTGCTCTCAATAAATGTTCCAGCAAATGGCCCTCCAATGACCGGTAAGGCTCCACCTCCATGCTACCCTGAAGGCAGCCACCCTCAGTGCTCCAAACAACAGCCCCTATAGTACAAATAAAGTCTACAGAGTAGGAGCACACTCACAGGGCAGGGTCAAGGGTTTCAGTATCAATTCTGAAAAAATAAATAGGAAGGGTGAGGAATTTGGAATCTAGAGCAGGGATGGCGAACCTAGTGCCACTAGTGCCACAAGTGGCATGATGAGCCATGTTGGCCAGCACACTGAGGCTTTGGCCTTTGTTCTTCCAGGTTCTGGCCCACCGCCAGCTGGTCTTCACACACACATGCGAACCAAAAACCAGAAGAGCAGCTACCGGGAAAGGGGCGAATGGACAGTTCCTCAACCCATTTCTCTGATCCTCTCGCCGAGCTCAGCCAAAGTCGCTCCCCCACCCCGCCTGCCACCTGCGGGTAAAAGCCATTGTACTTTTCTTGAGGAGGGGGAAGAGAGGCAGCAACTTTTGCCCCTTCTCCTCCTCTTCGCCAGCAACAGCGTTTATTTATTTATTTTATTTTTCTCAGGGCGGTTTACAGAGCAATTCATAAAATAGTGACAGATAAATAAATCTGGGAAACTTTAGCCTGGGACTGGTCCGAGATAGAGTTGAGGAAGCGTTGAAGGAGCTGCGGAGGGTGTGTTTTACCCACAGGTGAGCGGGCAGGATGGGAGAGCGACTTTGGCCAAGCTCGGCGAGGGGATCAGAGGAACGGGTAGAGGTAAGAAACAAGGGGAGTCAGATTAGATGAACTGGCTTGAAGCCCACCTGCTCTTTCAGGGTGGGGACAGGGAACAACTCAGGCTAAATACCCTGCTGTGTGTTGTTCTGGAGGCTGCTGCTGCTGCTGTCCATTCACCCCTGTCCCGGTAGTACGGAGGCACGAAGGGTCAGTGGCGGGTAAGAATCGGGAGGGGGGCAAGCTGGTTATGACGTGAGACAGGTGCTTGGGCAGACATGTGGAGAGGCCTACCGTGGGGTATCTGAGTGTGTGCGTATGCAGTGGGGGCGCTATGTCTCTCTGCCCGGCTTTATTTCCAACTGCCTCCTGGGGGCCAGCAAGGGGGTGGGCAGGAGGTGCGAGGACCCCTGAAAGGCCAGGAAAAGCCAGCACATGCGCACAAGATAGGTGGTCTTGTGCGCATGCGCAGAAACCGCAAAACATGTGGCCGGCACAATCACATGCACGGGTGCCCATTTTTGACACACAGAGGGGAAGAGAAGTGAGGGAAGAAGGAAGAATGAGGGGGAAGGAAGGAATACAGAGGGGGGAGATAAGGAAGGAGGGAAGAAGGAGGAAGGAAAGAGGGAGGAGGACGGGAGGAAGGAAGGAAGATGGCAGTCCCATAAAAAATTACCCAGGCAATGCCTAGTAATCAGCTAGTGCTAAATAAAATGCATTGCTAAAACACGCCATGACTACAAGAGTATCTGATGCATTTCGAATTGCTTTTTTATTTGTCAAAGAGAAATACATATTCCAGTATTTAACATAAACAGTTCTTCTGTTCTCAAAGCTCAGATAAACAACAACTCTCACTGAAAACAATTATTCTCCCACTCAAGAAATCTTGGATTTTGTTTTGGGAGACACGGATTTATACTGCTGACAATCTGAAGAGAAAAAACAGCACAAGCAGTTTCAAAACTGTATTGATTTACTTTATGTTTTAAATTGGTGCTTATTAACTAAAGCAGCTGTTGGTTGGGTTTATGCTTCTTGCTAACTCATAAAACAAGAGTGTATTATTTATGTAGAAGGAATGTGTCAAGGACTGCATTCTAAACAATTGGTATTGCTCTGGGAAAGTGAGCCGAGAATGGACAAAAAATAAATTTAATTTCATTTAAACAGAATACAATACAATTTAAAAAGTAAAATTTGGCAACAAAATTTGGGCTGATTGGTAGGCTCTACGAAAAGTTGGTGTAGTGGGGGCTTCATTACTAAGTGAGAATCTAAACAAAACATATTAGCTAGCACAATATATAAATCCAGCCCATAAATGAGGGCATTGAAGTTCACTGTTAATTTCCTTTTCATGTCATCTGTTACAACTTGTCTTTTGTAAACTGAATCATGAAGCTTGGAAATGGATGAGTAATGGTGGGTGCAGACTGTTTCTTAGATATATTGAGAAAATGCCAATTTTGTGCATTTCTACACAGCTCATCCCTCCCCTACGTCAGTTCAACATCATGTAAGCAAAGGTCAGAAGGAAGAAAAACACCAGTGCCAAATTGTTAAGTCAAAGATGTTTTATTTGCATTATTATGGAGGAATGATTTTCTTCTCCCCTCCCCCCAATCTACAGAGACTAAAATGACTCAAAATACATTTGATTAAAAAAAACTTGCAAGGTCAGCTTAATGGATTAAAGCACAACATTGTCTATTCATTAGACAATTATTCACTTCCTTGTAAACTGCCTTGCAAGCAGAAACAGATGAGGAAGTTTCTGCCGTTTTCCGGGTCCTGCTGCAACATGTTTATATATACCGTCACTTTTGCAGCATGCAACAATGCATTCAAAATATACGCTATTACTCTTAAACGCATAAAGACGAAAGAAATTTGCTTGGCAAATGTTAACCATATCTTTCTTCTTTGGAAGTGTGAAAAACTGCATACTTTGGGTTCTCTATGTTGGATAGATCTTCTGCAAACTTTGTATATTATGGTTTTAATCTTCAAACAACCTAGACTGAAGCAGCTGATTGGGATTACTTCAAATCACAACCGTATTAATTATAGGCATTGCATTTTGTTTGTTCTTTGACGCATGGAAACATTTGTTCTAATCGCTGAGTGTTTGTTCTCTAAACTTGTGGCGTTATAAACACGGTCGCTTTTCAGTGCCACCCTTCGATGAATTCCCGATTTAGTAACGATTAATAAGTAAACAATAGCCCAACACTAGGCTGGTCTTAACTCTGTAGACGCGCAGCAAGGCTAGCTTTTGCAGGATCGCAACGGTTAACGAACGATTCAAAGGGAACACACACCATGTTTTCCCCCCTACAGCCCGGTTTTGACTTTCTTCGCTGCCCGTTGGAAAGAGGGCTGGGATTGAAAAATAAGCCTGCTCCAGTTTGAACGGCATAGTCCTCAAACTTCTCTTAGCCGGTCCAACAAAGCCTTTCTTTTCTTTTCTTCTCCCCCTCCCCTCTCAGAAGTGAACTGCTTTCCCACTTCGCAGGAGGAGAAGGTAGAATGAGAAAGGTACAAAGAGAAAGGCGAGGGAGAAAGCGGGAGGCGGACGCTGGGAAAAAAGGGTAGGACAGGGAAGCACCGAAGAGGCGGAGCTTTCAAGCCGAGAGGAAACGCTCGGCACCCCCTGCAGCAGCTTTGAATAGAGAATGAAGCCCGAACGGAGACGCCGAGGAGAAGGCGGTGGCAGCCGGCTGAAGGGAGGAACCCGGAGCGGACAGGTTAGTTGAACTAGCGCCAAGAGCGGGTCGAGGAGCAAAAGAAGGCGGCGGCGCCGCAGCCACAGCTTGGCTGCCGATGCGAGGGGCGAAAAGAAGCGGGGCACGTGGAGTGGCCAAGCCGTGGGTGAGAGTGAGAGAGTGAGCAATCAGGTTTTCTCTCCTTAAGTGGCGAAGCTTAGCCTGGACTTTGCCTTGGTACACGGTCTTCTGGATGCGCGGACACGTGTTCTTTGCCTTGGTACACGGTCTTCTGGATGCGCGGACCGTCAACTTCGTTGGTGCTTCGGAGGGCACCCCGTGGTTCGCAATCTGCCGGACTCCAGCAGATGTAATCTCGGCAGTTGACTGCCTCTCGTTTGCTCTGGTGGCATTTCGCGGCTGGTCCCAGGCTCCACCCCCGCCCCTGCTTTTGCCAATAATCCGTTCTTGCAGAGGGCGCCCTGTTAAAACCCTTCTCTCCAGTTTGAGAAAATGGGAGGCGGCTCTCTTGGTAAGAGGTTGAAACAATAGCGGGCTGGTCTTTCCTCGTTATGCTGATGCTCTTGGGGGGAGAGAGAGAGAGGGCGGGCCATCGCTCTCATGAGCTCCATTTCTCCAGTTCCGTCGACCGTCCCCTTCAAATTATCTACATTCACAGCCCATAAAGGGAAAATTCGGAGCAACAGTTCAGTTTATTCTCTTCCTCTGCTGTATAAGTTTTCATGTCTCTCCCCCTTCCTTTCTTAGGAAGAAGCAGATGTGAACTCTTGGCACCTGAGAAAGGAATCCAGACGGCAGACCACCAGCAGCTGAAGTGGCATCATTTGGTTGCTTATTTGCCCCTTAACAGTGAAGCGAACATAAGGGGCAGAGATCTTTCAAGCTTTCGTTTTCAGACCTTGCTTTGCCTCCCCTGAAGGAAATTGACAGACTCCAATTCCTATATGCAATGATTGATCCTTTGGGGACTTTGAAAAATGTCAAAAGAACTTGCTTAATCAGCCAGATTTTATCATGCGCCACCAAACACCTATTTTTCTGAGTCAAGAGGTTATTCTGTCTTGTAAGATGGAATAGATGAACCGATTTTGGGCACCTTTCTTGTTTCCAGGAGGACATATCAAGAAAAGGAGGTTAATGCCAAAGGTGCTGTTGAGAGAAAATAAAAAGTAGGTGCTGCAAAACGTAATGTGTCAGGATTTAAAAGAAAGGCAGAGGATTTATTTTTTTTTTGGAACAAAGATTTAGCCTCTGAAGACAGTTCTACATCTTCCACTGAGCCTGGACTTCACTGATTCCCCCCCTTCAGTCATTTTTCCTGTCTTTCTACTGTATCAGAATATTTTTCTTTGGAGATATAAACCAGTTGGTATTTTTGACAGTGGAAGATAAAAGAATAAGGAAGAGTGCAAGTGGGAAACAGTGATGCATTTTTATCTTCTCTTTGCTACAAAGATGAGGTGCCTTCTGCTGGAGCTGACATCTCTCATGCTTCTGGGTAAGAAACTGCTTATCTCTGTCAAAAATCTGGCACTTTTAACTCATCATTTCCTTTTTTACCCCCAGCTGTGTTTTCTTATATGATTGAACATTTTTATTATTGAGGTGATGCTGGAATCAGAGGAAGAATAGGAATTTATTTAACACAATGGATTTAATGAGATTATAGCTAGTACGATGTTCTGTAACTCTTTCTGAGCAAGCATATGAAGTTTGGTGAGGTTATTGAAAGCAGCGTCTTGGCCTTTTCTGCTGTGCCTGAAACGGATTTCTGTCTGGCTTTTAAATCTGGGTGTTTGATATCAGGATCAGCTGTGAATTCAGCTAGCAGTGCATTTAGGAGGTAAGAAGTAGTACCACTGATGTTTGAAAACAAGTATACAAACAGTAAAGGAACACAGGACTTGAGAATGTGGAAGCTAGATTTTTTATTTTATTTTTGCTCATGCTAATGTGGCTTGTCACTATATTTTTTGCAATGAGAACAACTAAGTATCTTTCAATATAGTAAAACCAATGGTATTAGCTATGGCATAAAGACCGCTGGACAAGATGCTAGATGCATAAATGTATAGCAGAAATTTATATATAATCTTTAAAAGTGCTAAAAATCTTATCCAAGAAAAGTTCTGCTAATTTCCGTAATGTTTATAATGTTTGTAAAAGTGTGTAAGCATTGTAGCCTTTGTTTCTAAAGAAAAAATAGCAAGCTATGCTTTACTTTTTGCAAAAAGGTAGAGATCTGGCTAAATTAAAACTAGGAGAATATTATCTGAATACTGAGTACAGCAGTCACTGTCTGCCATCAAGTGATTTGTAGTGTTGCTGGCATGTGTTTTAAACAACTGCATATATATTGTAAAAATGGACAAAATGAAAGTTCATGTAGGTTAAAGTATCAGACTTTTTATGGTTAGGAGATAGACTTGTCCTTGTATTTATTTCATGGAGGCAGTATATAACTGGTAAAAAAAAATCACATTCACATTTTCCAAAGTTCATGTATATAGTGTGCCAATTAGATTCATGTAGCCTGTTGAATAAAATTGGATATAGGAAAATGACAGTAATAAAGATTGATTCTGATTCTGGATATAGCAAAATGTAGATAATAAAGCCCCACCAATAAAGCATTGAAAAATGCCTTCTGAATAAACGTAGTAACTACTGTGCAGTTGGTGAACTTGTTTTAAGAAACTGTTTATCAGTAGTGATTTGTTTTCTAAACTGTTCAACCCAATTTATTATATAATTGTACATAGTTGGCTATAAGTGACTACAGATGATGGTAGATACAAATTATGACACATGCACAGTAACATCATAATACAAATCCTACCCTCCTAGACATGACAGGGTTACAGGGTTTGCATCATGGTGTCGCAATGTACCTCTCATCATATGTCCATCCTTGTCTACTAGTATAGATGCCTGTGTGGGCTGGTAAACTTGTGATAACATGCCTGTTCAGACTGTCAAGATTCTAGGTCATGGTTGTCCCAAAGTCATTTTTTCAAAAGGCAACTGGCCTTTCTTGCTTTTTTTCCTTGAAAATGTTTCGCTTCTCATCCAAGAAGTCTCTTCAGTTCTGACTGAATGGTAGGGAGTGGGAGGTTTTCAATTTTGTGAAAATAATTGCATTATCGCTAAATTGCTTTAAAATGAATAATATTGCAACAAATGTTCAGCTTGAGCCGCAATCTTTAGGCATATTCATATTAAAGAGTAAAACAAAAGTAAATCTTACATTCCAGTGCTGAAATATTTCCCTTAGAATGGTGCCTAAAGTTGTAGCCTGAAGACAAGCCTACTGTATTATGAGAACTGACATGAATAAATCAGAGGCAAACAAAGGCAATAAATTTGAACATTAAATCTTTCTGGTTTAAGAACAGTATTATTCTAACCAAAGCAGACTAATGTCAGATTCCTGTTCTGTCCCTAATGCTGGTGTTACAGCAAAACAGTAGAGGGCTCTGTATTACTTACTATAAGACCTAGCTTTTCAAATAATCAGAAAATTCAGGGGGTCTGGCAACAGCTTTAAAACAAAAGACAAATATAAATCAGTTTCAACTTCAAAGCTAAATGTAAATCTTTTAAACATCTTTCTCTTAGTACTGTCCTTAAATGAACTGTCCTCTTGAACAGCAAGTTGCACGGCTACTTCATGTCTGTGTAAATCTCAGTTCTTCAACTCACTTGCTCAAAAAAAGTGATGGGGATCTATATAGTATAAATGTGGAACATTATCTCTAGGAAGGATATCTAATTTTTCAGACATCTTCAGACGGCATGTTAAACTGATATAATTTATAAAAGGATTTCATGTGGTCTGAAGGCCTTGCTATGTTCATCTCCCAGAAAACTTCAGAGTTGGGATGAATTTGATTTGCTTTCTTAAAGAGAGAAGATGGCATAATGTAAAACCAAAACTTTAACTTTGTAATTTTTTTAACTTTTAGGGCTTTTAAATGTTTGTGTTTATGTATTTTTTACTCTGTTGTGAGCCGGCCGGAGTCCTCCGGGGGTGGGCAGCATACAAATTTTAATAACAACAACAACAACAACAACTTGTTCTTTTGCTTGAATTTTCTAATGATACAGAAAGGTGACTTTGTCCAGAGTGTTAATTACATCCCACAGAAAAATGGCCATAAAAACCTATTATAATTCATATTTTATTATGATTTCATAAGCCTCTCGGAAGGGAAATTGTGAGTTCTGAAAGCAATGAAAGATGATGGTGTAATTATGGGGAAATTGCAGCTCTTCCCTCCTGCTCCCCACAGTGCAGTGGATTGAAAAGTCTCATCTGGCATGTGGGTGTTGTACAGAGGATACTGCTGATTTTCTTTTGCTTGCACAGCAGTGCTTCAATTCCAAGGCTTTAAGAAAATGGCACTTCATCATACTGAGTATATAATGGGGAGAAATGGGGTATAATATTGTAAATAACCCTTGCATAGTAATAAGACTGTAAATGTCTCTGTGAGGCACCACTAGGCCCATACGTGTTTCTAAGATTGACTTCTTCCCAATACACTGAGTATGATACTAATACATGTAGAATAATACGTAGAAAATAAAGCGTAATAAACTTAAAGTTATAGAATTCATTTTCTTCTTGTTGGATTATGAGTAGTTTTTGTATTTCCTTAGGCTCCCACCAGTGGCTAAGACTATATTTATAAAATATAGTGTAAACTGAGGGGATTTTCTGAATTTATATGCAAGATCTTTCCATATGTTTCTATATTATGCTCACAGAACAATGCCAATAGCTGCTTCCTTGACCCTTAATAAATAGTCCCAATTTATAACACCTCGAATATGGAGAGTTTGATTAAAAACTTATTGGTCAGATCATTTCCTCCTCACAATTGATAATTGTTTGCAAAAATGCAGAACCTATAATAAAGTTTATATTTTTTCAAGTTTTGGCGAATAGGTATGGGAGGAGAACTCCCCCTCAAAAATTTTTTTTAGAAAATATAGTAGAACCCTTAGCCAGAATTTCTATATATACTCAGAAATATCCAATATGGATTTATAGAACAATTTCTATTTCTTGGAAACTTATATTAAGTTTTCATTATTTTTAGGATACAGATATTGCCTTTGACAACTTGAAACTGAGTACTGCACCACTAATTTGTTGCAAATGCCCAACAATGTCCTTGAGGAGACTTTGAAACCACTGTAAAAAGAGCTTCAAGGATAACAAGTGTTCTTGACGTTTCAGCATGCCTACTACAGTTGAAACTGTCTACCATTTACTGTTACTTGATTGTCTGTTAAGTATAAGAACAGCTTGCACCGGCAATTTCAGATTTTGTGTCTGAATTCCTGCTGTTTTTTGTGATAATATGTTGGTTGAATAAAGTCTTGAGAAAAAGCATATTTGTACTAATGTGCAGAAAAGTAATGATTTGAATTTAATTTAGAAAATAGAAATGCTATTGGGTCTGAAAAGATGATGATAAGAGATAAGAATGTTTCAGGACAGGTTTCAAAAGATATATTCTGTTGACTGCCATGGCCTATTTCGATAAATTATATAAAAAACAATTTCCTTAAAAGGAAAATTGACAAACCTAAAAGTAAGCTAATGCATTGTGTCTGACATAACCTCTGTGGAACAATGCAAACTCAAGGTGTTACTAAAAATCAAGGCTGCAAACCCTTTTCCTGTTTCTTGTGTTAAGATTTCTACATTTTCTGGGAGGAGAATAAATTTCCCAGAAACAACTGCTATGTCATGATTGCTCTGCTTCTTGTCACCAAAACTACCGTATATATGGCCCCAGGACATTACCTAGCCTGAATTGCAACACTATGACTGGTTTTCTTCTCTAAATTGCTAAAAGCACTTTGTAATAATCTGGGTGTGTGTTTTGACTCTTATCTTTGCACTGGTATCTTGATCCCTTTGTGCTGCTAAGCCCTTGCCCTTTCTAGGTAAGTGTAAAAGTTTATCAGATATGGGAAGGAAGAATAGCTGTTTCCTAAGGCAAAACTGAGATTGAAGTTCCTCTGAAAAGTAATGAAAGTTTAGAGAGTATTTCTTCTTTTCCATGATATTGCTGAATACACCTGTCCTTTCTTTTGGCCTTTTTCTGTCAAAATATTCTGCTCTTAAGATTGTAAGTGAGTGTAATTGAAAAGATTGTCAAAATGTTGTTTGTTTGAAAAGTATTCAAGGATTCTAATGTTTAATTAACATGAAAATATGCAAATCAGAGTTCTAAAAGAAATTAGGCATCTCATTCCTCTACTCATTCTGTTTTTATGTACATATGAAGAGACACAATATAAAAATAAGCTAAGCCATATTCACAGATTGATAGAGTTGGAAGGTATCTTGTAGGTCATCTAGTCCAACCCCCTGCCCAATCAGGATAATTGTCTCTACCTAGGATTGAACTCACAGCCTCCTGATTGTGAGGTGACAGTTCTACCTCTAGGCCATCTTTCTGGGTCAGAT
>JANHFQ010010279.1:2258-12885 GCA_032468035.1 Aparallactus werneri | reverse complement strand
TGAGTAGGGCTCGCAACTTGGGGGTGCTCCTGGATGCGGCGCTCACGTTGGACGATCACGTGGCCGCCGTGTCCAGGCGAGCCTTCACCCAGGTTTGCCTGGACCGGGATGCCCTACGCACGGTTACTCATGCGTTGGTGACCTCCCGCCTGGATTACTGTCACCTTTGAGGAATTTACCCTAATAAGTGGTTAAGTGATAATTTTAAAAGTTCTCTACAATGATAGTTAAAAGGGGTCCCTCTAACCATGCGTCTGCTTTATAATATTCTCTCAGCTTCTGTCAGCAATGTGATGAGTGGAAGAACAGCAAATGTCTATGGAGATTCTCAGTCATCCAAGTCATGGTTGTCCCAAAGGTGTTTTTTCAAGAGGCAGCTGGACTTCCTGCTTTTTATTTTTCTTCTTGGATAAGAAGCAAAATGTCTTCAAACAAAAAAAACCCCTGGAAAGTCCAGCTGCCTCTTGAAGACGCACCTTAAAAGCTTCTGGGATGAGAAACAAAATGTCTTCAAAAAAAAAGAAAAAAAAGTCCAGGTGCCTCTTGGAAAAAGCACCTTTGATACAAGAACAACCAATAGAATCTTGAGTAGGGCCGTGCACACACTGTACACGATTCCAAATAAAAGTGTTGGATTTTGTGTGTGCTTGGTCCAAAGTACATATTTCAAATTGTTTTCAAAGTGTGCACAGCCCCACCCTTCAGTAAAGGTAGCATTTAGTCAGTTTCTCACTCAAAGTAAAAAGGCAAAATATCCTGCCCCTTTTTTATATACTGTACTCCTTCCAACTTTTCCAGGTTAGAAATTGTCAGTTTCCAGAATGTGCAAAGGGAGGGAACTTACGCATTCCAGCTGATTTTCCCCCCTCCCACCTTTCTGTCAATGTCTCAAGGCAATGCATCCTTCCAACTAAGGAATAAAGAACTACAGCTATCATAAACACGCTGGGACATAAATGACCTGTGCGGCCTCAATCTATACATTCTCTTAACAAAAGAGAAACTTCCTTCAATTACACTTTCTGGCGTTCAGGAGACCTCTGGTGGAAACTGGGTCAATGACAATGGCAGAGAAATTAAAGTCCCCTTTTTGAAAGGAGGGTCACTAAATAGCAAGTAAATGATTTAAAATGCAGTAAGTGAGCAAAGGAAGAAAGCAGACAAAGGCATACATTGAAAAATCAGCATGGAATATTTATAAAGACCACTCTGAGTCTGCTCTCAAAGTCTTAAAATTAAAAGACCTTTTCTCGATACCAACAACGGGGTTTCGTTTTGTTTCAACGTGTTTTCTTATAAACAACTCCACGCATCACAAAGCACCCAAAAGTGCCACTTGGATAGAGCTAAAAGAGCTCATAATAATCACTAGAATTTTTTTTTAAAAACTACAATAAATTATCACAATTGTTTATGGTCACAAGGAAACAATATGCAGTATAACATTTCACCTGTAATAGCTTGCAAAAACTTAAGCTTTTGTGGGATTAGCTCTCAATTTTAGCACAAAAAAATTTGGTATCAAAAATTACTTACAGTAAAGCAGCGGGAGGTATTTGATAGCATCGACTAAGACTTAAGTGCTCAAGGTGTGTGAGTTGGTGGAAGTAGGCAAAGCATTCAGGCTTCAACATAACACTGTCGCTGTAACAAAAGTATTTAAGAAATTTTTGTTTTCCATTTAAGACTGTGCCTTTATAAAAATAATAAACCTTATATTTTATTTAATTCTGGATACGCATATTCAAATCTTTCACTTGACTAAGCACTTGTGATGGAATGTAGTAGGTCGGATTCCCAGAAGGGAGTGCATTCCAGAGACAGCTGAGTCCAGATATTTTGTGTGAGAGAAAGAGGGTGGAGACAGCCCCTCCCTAATGGTTCTTCAGAGCATATGCTTGATGTAGTCTCACTTTGGCAAGATTTATTTACAGCTGAGTCAAAGATGCCAAACAAGCAATGGGTAATTTAGTTAGAAGGAACCAACTCAGAACAGTATCTTTTAAATACAGATTTAGACACTTAAATGTACTCCAATATTAATCTATTGCTTACACATGCCATATGATGCATGTTGATTCAATCTAGCATATTGGGTTTTTTTTTCTTAAAAGCACAAAGCTTTCAAAGATGCCAACTAATATTCAATTGCACTACTTACCTTAAATCTAAATGTATTAGACTGGAACATCTCTCTAGTAATGTTTTCACATCTGAAAATGAAAAGTGAAATATAATCTGTCATTCATACCTGCTCAGTGGCACTGTCCAATATATGACCTTATAACAATGCCATAAATTACTTGGTCAGAAGTACATTTTCTACTAGGATTTGAAAAGGCTACTTTAGTTTTAACACGTTTTTCATACTAGAAAACACAGCATTTACAGGTGGTCTTCGACTTACAACTGTTGGTTTAGTTACAACAGCACTGAAAAAAGTGACTTGTGGTTGTTTTTCACACTTATGACCGCTCCAGCATCCTCCTGGTCACATGACCAAAATTCAGACACTTGGCAAATGACTCTTCTTTATGAAGGTTGCACTGTTGCGACCTTCTGACAAGCAAATTCAGCAGGGAAGCCAGATTCATTAACAACTGTGTTACTAACTCAACCACTGTAGCAATTCACTTAAGAACTGCAGCAAGAATGGTCGTAAAATGGGACAAAACTCAATATTATCAGCAAAACTTTAGGATAATGCCTAAACTATCTAGAAAGCAAACCAAAATTTCACAAGCTTGCCAGTTGTTGTGAAAGTTCACTATTTTTGCCAGAACTCTTGTATCGATGTGCAACGTTATGTAATGATGTTTAGCCTCTGAAAACGCTGCTAATTCTCGCTGTATGAATTTAAAGATGCTACAGGTTTGCCATTTGTGCAATCATTCAGAAAAGTCTAGTTTAGTTGGGAAGTAAACCGTGTAAGGTCAGAGGACTTCGTTGTCCCCTAACTTAGTCTGTCATCCAGACTGCTTTCTGGAGATGGCCCAGCCTGAACCAGGCATCTATGTATGTATTGATCATAAGCCTAATCAAGTGTCTATTACTTCTTCCATCCTGAACAATCCCTCGGACACAAGCCAATGAGCCATTCAATTTGGTGCATCTACAGTTCAAACCATCATTTATGGGAAGCAATTCTAACTTTAGCTCAGTGACGGAGCTTATTCTTTGCATATACAAGTCTGTATACTTGGGCTCTCTAGAAAGATCCAGGATAGACTTTGACTGGAATCCAGGGAGCTTCTGCTAACCAGGACAAATTATGGTTGGTCAGCCAAATACTTAAGACTGGGGTTTGCAATTTTGTCCCCTTATTGAGTCCTTCCCAAGGGGGAAGGCAGATTGTATTGTATTGTATTATTTGGACTTATATGCTGCCCCTCTCCAGAGGGACTTGGGGCAGCGTACAACATTTTAAGAACAAACAATAGAAATTTTTTTTAAAAAATTTAAATATCAAATGTCAAGCCCAAATAAATAATTTAAAAACAGTGGGATTTAAGACAATTTAAAACTTTTTTAAAATTTACAATTAATTCCAATTCATAAAAACCCTTTAAAATTATATAAACCCCTTTAATAGCATGCCAGATGTTGTTTAATGCTGCTAAAACATATTGTAAAAGGATGTAAAATATTCCAAGCCTTTTGCAATTGAATGATGGTGATTTTTGTCAATGTGATTGAGTTCAAGTGAAATTATTATATACACAAAAATTGGAAATCACAGCTGCTATTAGCTGTTGCTGGCCTTTATATGAATCGAGTTTTTTTCCCCAAGAATGTGGGAGGTTGTATTGTATTGACACAGTATGTGTGGGAATCCAAAAGTAAACCATAGTATTTATTCTGAATGTGGTAGAAGCTGGATTAAAGCAGTATCCAAGTCTCAGCACAGGTTTGGATTCTGAAAAATTTGTTGGCTCTATACCAGGCCTTGAGAGGCATGTCAAGAAACCACAGTACAAAAAGAGTATTAAAACTTCTATACCAGGTGGTTTTAAGATTTTAAGGAGAAGAATGGTGTATAATTGAACACCTGTTCAATTACAATGGAAAACATCCCCCCTCAAATTATCATAAGAGGAATGGGTTAGGTTACCTGAATCCGCTGTTTCAAAACAAAACTCACCTGGGATCAGGAGATTCTGCCTGTATCCACTAAGGTTCAATTGCAATAGTTTGGAAGGAATATGACTGACTATGTTCTTCAAATGCTCAGCTGTGAAGTCACACCAGCCTAAATTCAATTCTTCTAACCTGCGTATAAATTGAGAAGGAATACATTCTAAAAATTATCTATCAATTATAGTATGCTTCCCAAAATCACCTCTCATGAGATATAAATTTGATTAATATATATCAACAGAGTTTTGAAAGCATCAAAATATCTAGAAATTGTATAAAAATGCTAATGTAATAATAATAATACTTAATAATAATAATAATAATAATTATATACCGCTTCACAGTGCTTTCCAGCACTCTCTAAGCGGTTTACAGTATATTACCCCCAACAATCTGGGTCCTCATTTTACCAACCTTGGAAGGATGGAAGGCTAAGTCAACCTTGAGCCTGGTGGGATTCGATCTCCCAAACTGCTGAACAAGCCAGCAGAGGTAGTCTGCAGTACTGCATTTATCCACTGCGTCACCTCGGCTCTTTTTAAAATACTTCTAATTTGAAATTCAAACATATAATGTTTCTCCATTTAATTTTTTATACAACAAAACATACTATGGCACTGAAGGCCAGTAGATTCAGAACTGAAAAAGAAAAATCAATCACACAATACATTAGTTTCAATCACTGTGCTAAGCAATAGTTTAATATAGCTTTGTTAAACCAGAATCCTGGCTTCACTAACTGCACTGAATTGTGGCTGCATCCTACAACAACTAGATTCAAATTAACACGCTAAATTCAGACAAATACTACAGATTAGCAAGGTATGTGAACACAGTTCTTACGTATAAAATTTGTTCTCCATAGCATTTCTACTAGCAGAACTGGGCTGTGGTGGATTTTTAAATATTTTAGTTATTCTACTGTCCCTGAAATCTATTCTGAGGTTTTGGGAATGCTTTGACCAAGAGGGAAAGCAGCACCTGGTCTGCAAAAAAAAAGTGAAAATTGGCAAATATCCTAGAAGAAATTCCACAGCCATCCCATTTGCTACCATGATATAAAAATGATACATCTCGATCTATGGCCTCCCTTACACATCATCCACTTCTGCCTTTCCTTTTATTCCAAGTTTTTTTTTGTTATGTATCGTATTTATGAGTTTCTTGCATCTGTGCACAACTCAATGTGTGAATGCCTAGATGACCCCTCAACCCCATAGCAACTTATCTCTCTAATCTGAACTCTGGATTGTTATTAGAGTTTCCATCAACAAATCCTGTTTAGAACGTTTAACACTTGTGCTAAATTCAGTGTGATCTCTCATGTAAGTCATATTACCTCAGACAGCTTTTCAACAACACTTCCACGTTATCTGCAGAGAATCCAGAACATCCAGATAAGTTTAGCCGGACCAAGTTGGGGTTTTGTGCTATACTTCTAAAAGAGAAAGAGTAGTTTGGTCAAATACTGCTAAATTGATTTGTTCAATCATCAGGAGCCAAACTATTTCTAATGTGCCAAACTGGTTATGAATTTGCTGAATATTTATTTAATTTATATACTGGTCTTCACAAAATAAAGCAGTTTATAGAATTAATAAAATAGAACAGCTGTTGGGGAAAAGAATAAAATTTTATCCATGTTCTTTACATCAGCAGTCCCCAACTTCCACGGACTGGCAGCAGCAGCACCACCACCAACAACAGTGAGGGGAGGAGAGGTTGGTTTCACACATGCAATCTAGCTCCTGTGCATGAGCTTTCCATACTTGCCTGATGCTTGCATGACCCGGTTCCAAACAGGCCATGGACCAGTTGTTGTTACCTGTCAGCTGCTGTCCCCTCCAGCAGCCAAATCAGATGAGGAGTCAGGGCCAATATCAAGGCAACCTGAGAGCTCCCAAGGGGGAAGAGGGAATGGAGCTGGCAGAGAGAGAGAGACAGAGACAGAGGCGGAGCCTGAGCCATCCATCAGTCCTCAGATTTTATTTATTTGTTCGATTTATACCCTGCCCTTCTCCTAGGACTCAGCGCGGCTTACAGGATGAAATTAAAAACAACAATATGTACAATTAAAATCAAATTAAACAAAACCCTGAATGTTAAAATTTATACATTAAAAATTTTAAATTTAGAACCCTCCCTCAAGCCAAGCCGGCCACCTCAAAGAGGTGGGTCTTGAGTTCTTTATGAAAGGTCTGGAGGTCTGGGGCTGTACGGAGACCTGGTGGAAGTTGATTCCACCAGGTGGGCGCCCCCACAGAGAAGGCCCTACCTCTGGGCCCAGCCCGACGACACTCTTTGGGCGTCGGCTCCCTGAGGAGGCCCTCTCTGTGGGCGCGGATCGGTCGACGGGAGATCGGCGCCAGATGTTCCCCTAGGTATACCAGACCCAAGCCATTTAGGGCTTTAAAGGTGAGTACCAGATGGAGAGTCAACAGCCCCCAGATCTGTACGTGGCTGATGAGGAAGAGGAGGAACAGCTGAGTCCAGTACCTGACGCATGGATGCGCAGAAGGCAGAGGAGAGCAGTGGAAATCTATGGGCCGATCCTTGGGACGGAAGCCCCACCACTGCTAACGAAGCCCCACCCTAGCTCTGGGGATAAAAGGCAGGGGGCAGAGAAGAATAGGTGTGGCAGACAATTAAATGGAAGGAGTGGAGAAGGAAAGATCTAGAGAGATGAAATAAAATACAAATCACAAAAATAAATTCTAAAAATTATACAACTTCAAAATGAACACCAATGTTATTAAGCAAAGGGATCCAAAAACTGAGCAAAGGATTATATCTTAAGCAAGAAATGAGGGAGAAAGAAGTTCTATATTACAAGGGAACACAAACCAGATTTAGACTGAATTTTTAAACATAGTGAAATTATGAAGGATTCCTAAGATTAATTTAGTTAGAACTTCAGTTACTCAACTGACTCAACCTGCGTACATCTTCACGTCAATAAAAGTAATATTCATGCATGCAGACATTATCATAAAAGCGGCATTGTCTTGCTGAATGAAAAAGCAGGTCAGGTATTCAACGCCTTTTATATTCTTACCTTCACAATAGCCAGAAAAATGTTAAAATATTGCTTTTTGATTAATGAGTTATTATTTATCTACTTCTAAAAAGTTTGTTAAGTCGATGAATGGACAGATCAATTCTACAGAGAAGGAAAAAGAGGTAATTGAGGTGGAAGAAAGGATTCCATAAAGCCTTTTTGGCAGAGATTACAGGACAGAAGATGAGTACAGATAGTCCTCGCTTAATGACTTCCCTGTTTAATGACTGTCTGAAGTAACAGTGTTCCTGAAAAAGTAATTTTATTACCTGTCCTTGCATATATGAATGCCACAACATTCCTACAGTCATGTGATTAAGATTTGGAAGTAATTGGTAGGCATTTCCAATTGCAGCATCCCGCAGCTGTACGATTGCATTTGCACACTATACAACCATCTTCCAACAAGAAGAGTCAATGGAGAAACCAGCAGTAAACTCACAAGTCTTGGTCACATAATGTCTGATTTAACGACCACGGCACTTGGTCATAGGAGTTGCCAGTCCCAATTAAGGTCATTAAGCAAGGACTACCTGTATGCAAAATTGTTTAGCTTTTGATTCTGTAGCTGAGCTGGAGACCATTTTATTTCTTACATTTTTTAAACATTGACACAAAGGGGAAGGAAATCAACCAATGAGAATGTAAACCCAATCCTTCCTGTGATCTACAGCTCAGGGCACAGGATCTTCAATAGTTACGTGAATCTATAGTGTCTCTGAGTCTGCCTCTGGAATACCTCCCCCTTACATTGTTATTATTATTTATAATAACCAGCCCACTCCCAAAGACTCTGGGCAACTTACAACATCCAAAATACAATTTAACAAAAACACAATGACGTATAATAAAGCAGGGGACTCTAACCTGTTGCCCATGGGCTGCTAGTGGATCGCAAGGGGTTTGCAGCCGGGCTGCAGAAACAGCAGAGCGACTATGCATCCTCACTGTGTGAGCAGTGGGTGAGCATATGTATGCTCCATTTTAAGTGCGCAGAAGGCGTATGCATGCCGCTTGTGCAAATGAAGCTGTGCACGTGCACACATTTGCTGGCCGCTCATGTAGAACCATCCCCTCTCCCTCCGGCAGTCCGCAAAGCGAAACGTTGGGGGATTCTGTTATAAAGGATAATAGCCCACAGAAGTACAATCATAGCAATCAAAACAATGAGGCCCCACCAACGCATGAACTCCAGGTCTGTGAACCAGGCAAGGACTTTGTCAAGGATTTGTTACGAATTTCTCTTCCTGAAGCCAGCATCAAAAATTAACACATTTTTAATCGCTCACCTAACTATATCAGAAGAAAGTATGAGACCTTCTAGGCTGAGATTCTGCAGACCATGGCATCTGCCAAGGATACCCTCGAGATCTATAACCTTTACTGAACAATTCGATAAATCCAGATGTTGCACACAAAGAGCCCTAAGAAAAGGTAAACAAGGGCATGAGAAAAACAGTGGTATACAATTCTTAAGTGTCTGCTTAACAACCAAGGCATTTTCTTAATGACCACCACGAAAATATTCAGAAAATTGCTTCTCATCAATGGGTGCCGCAACTTATGATTGCAATGACTTACAACCATAATTCTGGGCCCAATTATAGTCGTAAATTGAGGACTAGCTGTATATACGAAGGCTAGATGGTCCAAAACAAAGCATTGGTCTATAGCCTCAATGTTGTTTTGTTTTGGGCCTAACCATGCCCATCATGACAGCTGTCTTTTCAGTAGACAACTCTACCAGGGTGAACATTTTTTGCTCTCAGCCAAAAAAGATTGTCTATTCACACATTGCATTGGATTGATGTCCAGTGCCAAAGTCTAGGTCAACTGACAAAGTTTTCTAGTTCATTGAAAAGCATTCTTTTCTTTTTGCAAAACATACAACAGCGTACTAGTAGACAGATAGGAACGAAAGTGTAAAAATAAAGTGTAAAAATAAAAATAAAGGGTACCATCTCAGTTTGGTGCAGCATTTACCTGCTTGTTTTAAACAAAGGTGTCCCGATGCAGGACCTTGGACAGCGGAAGGCGATTACTCCCAAGGGCAACAATTGGCCAATCACTCCTGGCAAAAGATTTTTACCGGCAAGATCAAGACTTTGCCAGAGCGACTCATCAAGCCTTAAAAAAAGAAAAAGGGGAAGAAATTAATAGCAATTGAAACCAAAATACTAGCATAACTGAGGTTGTCATGAGCAGATTATTATACAATATTCATTTAAAAAATCATAAGTCAGCCACGATTCATTTAATCACCTTACTTAGAAATGCAAGTTCTGGTTGCAGATATGGTTATAAGTTGACATACTGTACATACATGGGAAACAATGGTGTCAAGAATTATTGACACTATGAAAAGTGAATAAATATTGTGTGCGTTGGGATAAATCTTCACAGAACTTTAAAAACATTTAAAAACAGAGAAAGAACCAAAGTGACAAATCTGTTCAGATCCAGATGGAAAGTATTATAATTCCACAGCATGCAGTTAAAATTCCATCCCAACATTGTGCCATTATTTTTGTATGTGGTGTATTGTTGCCTCACATATGACAAGTGAAACTCCCAAGTCACTGAATTCCTACTGAAATTAACAAATTGTATCAATGCTCAATGAAAACCAATTCGGCAAACGGTACGAGGAAAATGCTTTTGTATATTTATATATACACTTTTATTTAGAAATCGACAGCCACTTACGAAAGGCGATGCCATCTCTGACAAACTTGGGAAACTTTCAGCAAATCAGTCAAGTTTAGATAGGAAAAGATTCCTAACAGCAGTTCATCTGGCAAAGAATCCCAAGAAATACCTTTTGGGGATGAGAGGAAAGAATTATTATGAAGGTTTAACTGAGTGTTTCTCAAACTTGATGCTCCAAGATGTGCGGACTTCCACATTCTGGAATGAAATTCTGAAAGTTGGAAGTCCACATACCTTAAAGCTGCCAAGCTTCAGAAATGCCTTAACTGGTCCATTGGCTGATAACCAAATTTTTCCAGCATCTTTTGCACTGGAAATCCAGCTGGACTTCTCCAACTCATGGACAACATTGTATTTCTTCCTTTCAGCAAAGTATGTTTCTGGCACATATGCGCCTGAGGTTGTGTGGGTCACAGCTAAGGTCATTCTACTATTAAACAAGATGGATAAGAAATTTAAACTATCATTAATACATTACTCCCATGAAACACCACTGCTCCGCGAGCTGCATTGGTTGCCAGTTGCCCTTCGGGTAAGGTTCGAAGTGCTGGTTTTAACCTTTAAAGCCCTTAATGAGCAGGGTTCGGTATATCTGAGGGAGCATCTGGCTCCAGCTTCCCATCGACCAGTTTGCTCCCACAGGGAAGGCCTCCCCAGGGAACCGACGGCCGCAGAATGCCGTCGGGCTGGACCCAGGGGAAGGGCCTTCTCTGTGGGGGCACC
>JANHFQ010010276.1:148166-163623 GCA_032468035.1 Aparallactus werneri | reverse complement strand
TGGACTTCAACTCTCTCTGGGAGTTGAAGTCCAGATATCTTAAATTTGCTAAGGTTGGGAAACACTGGAATAAATAAAGCAATCAGATGGTAAGGCTATACTAAATCATATTTCTGGGCAATTAAGTGCGCATTTGTTTTTCAATCTTTGGGTTTCTGTTTAACAAATTGCACCATTTGTTGATCATAGAAATAAGTACTGTACATTTTGTTTCCTTTTGGTTTTTCTCTTGAACCTTCTCCAACCTCATGTAATCCAAACGTATGGAATTTTAATGACATTGGAATTGATTAGGGTGGTTGTGGATTGTAGAGTTGTAGTCCAACATAGTTATAAATCCAGGACAGGAGTTTGAATTTGAAGAAAGCCACTTGGGTACTTCATATATGTTCACTGATAGAGTACTTCTCTTCTGTGATGTCTAATTTAGGAGCTTCAGATACCCTGCTCAGAAATTAGAGGATTGCTTTTTGAATTAGATAACATTTGGGAAGTATGTCACAAAAAAGACAGAGTAATTGAGCTATGATCCGGTTGTGGCTTCAGAAAACTGTTAGAAGACCACATCCTCTCCTTCTGGACTTGTCCATTATGCTGTAAAAGAAGTTGAGATCCCTCTTGAATTTTTTTGCCCAATATTATCCCAGTTCTTTAATCATATAAATATCTTCTTTTTTTCCATAGATTCCTCTTGACTACTGTAGCTCTCTTGTCCAGCTATTCTATACACTTGCTGCTTAAATCCTCAGGGATTGTTGGTAAGTGTGATAAACCTGCTGAGAAACACACAGGGGGTTCAGTTCAGCCAATCCTGTATATATGCTATATGATACGGAATCTGGCTGTGACTAAATTAATGTACTCAGCTAGAAGATCAACTGAGACTACATTTACTTTGTCTTGAATTCCATGATGGACAAAAGATGGAATAACTGCTAAATAAATAAGTAGACAATCGCATTGATGCCCTCTCAGCAAAGTCAAATCTGAGTGTTTTTTCTATCTTCAGTCAGCTATATCATTACATGCTGTTATCTGCTATTCCCAAAGCTAGGGAACAAACTGCCCAAAGTCACATTGTAGGGGAGATGGGTGGCATAAAAAATTAATAAATTAAAATAATTAAAATAAACAAAAGGAGGTTGTTAGGGTATAATTGCCCTAATGGTAGAGCTGGTTCAACTTCCTTAAGTCTGCCTTTGCTGATGGTTTCGCTTATTCTCATCCCAAAGGTTACATTTAGTCTTCAGTGGTACTTTTGCTAAATGCCTTGATTTTTTTTCTCCACTTAAGCAGTGGAGAAGAAATCTTCACTATAATAAAAACCAAACAAGACAGAGATTAAGATAAATCTCTGTCAATTTTCTGTGTTTTATTTTAGAAATGTAATTTGCAGTGCTTGCCCTGTATGCAAGAACGGGCTGTTGTTTTTATTCCAATTACTTTTCATTATGAGCAAAGGGTCCAGTCCAAAACATGGTTCATTATGTCACTGAAATGGTGCAGGTTTGTTCATATGTCATTTTTCTTTTGTTAATTTTTTGATATCACGTAGGAATCCGAGCCTATGAGCAACTGGGTTACAGAGCCTTTGGGACACCAGGAAAATTGGCAGCTGCCACTGCTATAACACTACAAAACATTGGAGGTAAGAAGAAACTGGTCGTGTTCACATCAGCCTTTCAAATACTCTGAAAGCCTTTTTACCTAGATTTCATAGAAAACATTGTAGAAGAAGAAATCATGCAGGCAAAAGTGCATTCCTAAATAACTTTCCCTGTGGATCTTAAGTGGCCTCTGTAACTTCTGTCTCTTTCTTCAGCAATGTCAAGCTACTTATACATTGTGAAGTCTGAACTGCCTCTAGTCATCCAGACCTTCCTCGCCCTGGAAGAGAAAACAACGTAAGTGTCCCCATCTGGGTCTTCTGTTTGTCTCTTACTTTTCTGCATTTTCTATATACACCATATTCACATTGTTCTGGCTAAGGAGGGCATGATGTCAGCAATGGATGGTATGCTTGGCTATAGTGCATTGGGAAAAAATGTAATTGGCTGGATTCATAAATATTAAACTTTGAACAAACAAACACACACACTGTGGCTAGTTGTTGCATGAATTTCATTTATTTCTGTCCCGTCAGTTACATTAGAGAGACATTTTTTAATATCCCTGTTTGGCCCTGGGTGCCTATTTTGTTTATGTGTCTCCAATTTAAATGCAAATTGTCTCCATGGTGGATGCCAATTACATTTATTATCTGATCCTGATCCCCAGCTCTTAGTCTTTTGCATGGTCAATGGAGACAAGGTGGTAGCTGTAAGCTGGGTGGCCAGTCAGAGGGAAGCAGCAAAGCAGAGTGGACAGCTGGTTCATTACCAAACTACTTTTGGATTATCAGTCCCCAAAGAGAAATGGAGCGTGGGGAGAAATGCCATTGCAGAAATGCCTGAATTGCATGGTACTTTAAACATTTGGGTGCGTTTCCTCCCTTCTGGACTCTCAGACATTCATTTTTTTCCTCCCATCTTTATTCACAAGCCCTCTGCTTTCCCCACCTTCTCCTTCCCTGTGGCTCAGCTCCATTTAACATCTCTTTAGTAGTACAGAGATTTATCTCCTCTGGACAATCTGTTACAGGGATTTCACAGCATTAAGCCACTACTATTTTTGATTGACGCCAACGTTGAATAAACCCTCTGCATAGGATTAAACCAAAGTGAACTTCCAATCCATACGTGATGCTCCACTTCCTTCTGCCCTGGATGCATTAGTCAGATCTGTGTTTCTGCTCATGGGCTGGCCGGGTTTCAACACGCCTTCTACCACCCTAGCAAACCCAAGGAAGTATTTTCTCCTGGTGGAAGAGTTAGTCGGGGAAATTGGTATAGCAGTAGGCAGTGAGAGATCCTCTCCCTTGGATGTAGGAATTGCCATCTGAGACCCAAAAATGTATCACTCCTCTTTAGGCCTTCTGAGACATGACGAGGGCAAAGCCACCATCATCTTTGCTTCTTTCCTTCAGAGTGAGATACATCCAAGACATTTGTGTTATCAGCTGTCTGTTTATCTGGCATTAATCACAAGACTGGTCACTAGGTATATGACCAGGTTGACAACAGAATAGAATATTTCATTATCATTGGAAAATCTTATTTAAAGGAGCAGAGCATGTGTTGACTGCAAAGAAGAAATTTGAAAATGGCGACTAGGTTCTTGTATTAGCCTGAACAATGATATGGTCTGTTTGGTTTTGGCTTAGACTGTGGTATGAACCCAACTACTGTGGGATTGGGTTGTGATTTATGAGGTAGTGCAACATATGCACTCAGTTATTGTAACGCACAATGTGTGTACCCAACAACTCTGAAAACTGGTATTTTAATAGCACTATTGCATAAGGGGTATTGTTCTGAAACAGTTATATCTTTGGCTGGATTTGGACTGTCCCTAGTTGCAAAGCTTTAATACCACAAGCTCAGTAGAGGTATCAGCATGTACTTGGAGAAAAATTGTGCCGGGTGACCTTTAATTACAGCCAATCTAAAAAACTGGCTAAAGGTCCAACTAGGACTTTTAGAATGGAAGAAGAGCAAGAGTTTAGATTCTGAGGAAACAGGATGGGTAAAATAGGTGGTGATTCACCTTTTGAGGTCAATATGATAGAGTTTCTGGAACTCAACCTGAACAGGCTGTAAGAGTAAACTGGGGACAAGGTCAACCTCCTTTCAGAGCCTGCCTTGGTTCCTCTTGGACTACTTCTTGTTACGAGAGGTCTTTGCATGGCCCAAGACTGAAGAAGCAACAGTTCTGCCTTCTAATCTGCATCTTACAGTGCCATTCAAGACTAAAGACCTGGGGCTTATTTTCAGAGGACTTCGGAGTCTATCAGATTCTGATTCAGGGCAAGGATTTTTTTATACTCTGAAATTCTTATAAGCAGTCCCCTCTCCCACTTCTTAAATATTTGTCTCTGCTTGCTTGAAATGCCTCTCACTTCTTTATGAGTTTCCACACCTACTCTTTTTAATCCTGAAGCTTTTCCCATAAAATAAAATAGTTAATATAAAATTGCCTTCCAAAAATAGTGTTCTTTGTTGGATTATGAAAATTAAGCCTGTTCATACCCAGCTGTATCTGTCTTTAAATATTACATGAGTCATGCAGAATTCTGGTTTCCTGGCTTATAATGTTTCCTTTTCTTGTCCTTAGCCTCATGGAAAAATATGTGAGGTACTGAAATGCTAAACAGAGCTTTTCCTTGTGTGCTTTTACTGTAGACTAGGCTTGCCTTAGATCTCTCTTTGGAAGGAAACTTGGTAAGGTTTCCTTAGATTTGCATTCATGGGCTCAGGTTAGAGACAAATGGGAAGAGAGAGAGAGAGAGAGAGAGAGAGGGAGAGAGAGGGATAGATAGATAGATGGATAGATAGATAGATGGATGGATAGATAGATAGATAGATAGAAATCCTTCAAAAATATAGGAAGTGGCATGTTTCAGTGGCTGAGTTCTATATAGTGTGTGCTAAAGGTTCAAGATTCAGTCCTGTTTTTCCAAGCTATGCTGGCAAAATGCAGCCTAAATTTATGATAGAGGTAATTTTGTTCTAATTAAAAGAGTGGTCCGACTGATTAGATACTGTCACAGAGTATATGCAGCCATAGTCTGTTAATCACAGAGAGATAATCCTATTGTATGATTCTAGATAGAACCTCATTTCCCCTCCCCAACGAGATCCTACATAAACTAAGTGTTTTAATGTGACAGTGAGGATACATTCTGTGTATCCATACATATTAGCTTTGTTTAATGCATTAGTATGATTTAATTGTATTAACTGGTCTACCTGTCCACTTTTTTGCATTTAGTTTGGAGAGATACCTCATGGTACTCAAAGATCAAGTGGCTACAAATGATGTAATTTTTGACTGTGTCATTTCAGGGACTGGTATATGAATGGAAATTACTTGGTAATCCTGGTCAGTGTCACCATTATCCTTCCTCTGGCCCTCATGAAACAACTTGGTAAGGTTTACTTAAGTTCCTTAACTTGTCCTTAACTCTCACTTAGGAGGATGATAAACACTTTGACTGTCCCATGCTTAATGACTGTGCAGCGAAAGATGGAATTAGCAGGAAAAGCGGCATGGATATTGCTGAGTATACGTAAACAAGGGCTTTTGTTTTGCCAAGTGTTTCTAAAAAGCATGAAAATTACCCCCAATACCACATCCACTGAAATGCTCCTCTTCATGCCATCTACTACTGAGAATTAAAATATGTTTTAGAACTGGACAATCTTGGACTTTGCAAAGTGGAAAACCCAAAGCACTCTTCCTTACTTTCAGGAGCACGTGCTTCAAAACTTTCTAATAGCGAGACTGCCTTATATAGACAATAATAATGAAAGAATGACAGAGAGAGAACGAGAGATAGAAATTTAGCACAACAGGGAAACCTTCAAATTACATTACAGATCCCTTGTAATATTTTGTTTTCTCTTGTTCCAGGTTATCTTGGTTATGCCAGTGGGTTTTCTCTCAGCTGCATGGTCTTCTTCCTTATTTCGGTGAGTTTGAATGATGATGGGTTATAAAGCCTTTTTAAAAACTCTATGTAAGATTTATTTATGATAGAGAGCTGTTCATGTCTATTCAGAAGTTTGATCCATTGAGTTCAACATGATCTTGCAAAAAAAATGAGCAAAAAACTGAAATTTTAATTAGCAACTATAGGTAGTTCTCACCTAACAATAGGAATTGCAACATTGTAAAACAAACTTTGGATGATTGTGTTGCTTAGCAACAGCAGTTCCAGAACTTCTGGTTGCTGTTATTAAATGAATCCTATGCTGCCATTAAGTGTAATGTCACATGGTCAGCATTGGTGACCTCCAGCCAGCTTCTCTATTGACTTTGTCAAAAGCTGATGGCAAAGTTTGCATGTGGTGATCATGTGAACATGGGATGCTGCAAAATCATAATTGTGAGTTGGTTGCTAAGCATCTGGATTGCAATTATGTGAATATAGGGGCACTGCCACAACTACGAGATCAGTCATAAGTACCACTAGTTCAGCACTATCATAAGTCCTAATGGTTGCTGAACGAGTAGTTAAGGATTATCTGTACATATATTTCTATCTTGCCCATCTTTTAAGAGTGGCAAATACATTTTCCTGTGTCCTTTATTACATAGCAACTTCATGGGAAGGATTGGATTAAAAAATAGAAAGTTATTCTGAGTTTGAGAGCTTCATTGAAACTTTAATGCAAGTCTTTTCAATACAACAGCGTTGATGTTTTGCATTACAATGTTTAATCAGCCTCAGCCTATGGTTAGAGATAATAAGAGCTGTAGCTAAGACATCACAAAGACTGAGGAAATTTGATAGCTCTGTTACCATGACTTGTCTGAGGTACATTACCTGAAAATCTAATGAAAAATTTTTCATTGATTTATTTTCAAGGATTTATTTGGGGTCTTTCCTTTTTCCTAGTTTAAAAAATATCTAAGAGCTTTGCTTATTCATTCGTTTGTTTACAAAAATTCTAGTACATCTCAGCCTAAGGATCTCGTAAAGTTAAAAAAGGAGAGAGTCTGGGAAGAAAAAGTATGCTTGGTGCCAATTGCAAATCTGAAGAAGATCCAGATTAAATAAACGTAGTCAAATTTTAAAAGAGGGTTCTTAGGAGAGGTATTTTATCCCAGCTTCTAAGGGA
This sequence comes from Aparallactus werneri, assembly GCA_032468035.1. Lineage (NCBI taxonomy): Eukaryota > Metazoa > Chordata > Lepidosauria > Squamata > Lamprophiidae > Aparallactus > Aparallactus werneri. The sequence goes on along the minus strand of JANHFQ010010276.1, from coordinate 156,901 downwards.
GCGATACTTCAGGGTATTGATTCACTATAAAATCATCTTTACTTGCATGTAATTATTTCTGCTAGATTCTCTCTCCATCAAACCAGATGTGCTGAGCCTCTGAATCTGGTCCTAAATCTTTTTCCTTTTGGGTCATCAGACCAAGGAGGAGGACTTTGTATTTCCTGACATTGCTAAAATTGGACAGTGCTCCTTTTTCAAGTGCAGACTGTCACAGTAAATAGCTCGCAAGCAATTTGCCTCCAGCCTTTGCAAGATGCATCACTACATTCTCACTCCCTTGTCAGAAACACTGATCTATTCCTGGGAGAAGCAGCTTTGTATCATTGTGATGGACAACAGGAGAAGACAGGAAGTAGTGCCAGGGCCCTCATAGGGATGTTAGCATGTATACTAATAAAATACAATTTTGAAGTCCCTACTAATCTTGAAGAAGGGGGTATCTTTTACTCTTCTTCAAGCTATTGTACATTTTCAAGTCAGAAGTGGTTCTTAGTTTAAATCAGGGGTCCTTGGTGCTCTCTGAGCATGATTGTTTTCTTGCAGATGTTTCATTACCCAAATGAGGAAACATGATGTTGCTTAGTTTGGATAATGAAATGTCAGGAAGAAAACAATCTAGCTCAGAGAGCATCAAGGACACTTTATTTCAACCCTGGGCTACAAATATTCTCCTTTATCAGTTGCTTAAAGCAGCTACATGAACTGCTGCATTGAAGATATTCATAACTAATCAAATTGTAATTTTTGCCCTGGATTATAATAAGGACGATCCCCAAGAGCTTGCTATATTGATTTTTTTCCTAACTCCCTGGTCCTATAAATAACTGAAGCTGTGATCTCTTGCAAAAAATAGTGGTAGTGCAATTATCACTGGAGCATTTGTGCTACTTCTCATTTTTAAAAGTTGCAATGTGATGGCATGGTAAAATGTCTTCAGGAAGCTACATAAGTAAATCTCTTTTATGATATACCGTACATTGGTGACATGTGATGCTGCCTAAGCTTAGCATGTTTTACAAGCTTCATGCTGGAGCAGGGTATGAAGTTCCACTGTGATACCTCCTACATGGAGACATTTAATTTACTTTTTGCCTGATGCCTCAGGCAAGCTACTCAGTGGGGCTTGGCGTAGGTTAATATTCTGTCTCCCTGATTTTAATTTGTATTATTTTACCCTGGTTTTTTTTAAATAAAAGTGAATGAATTCAGCAACTATTTTTAAAGTGCAATTTGTTGTGTTTCATTGGCATTTCTAGAGCGTGTTTTAAGTTTATTTTATAAAAGAAAAGCACAATATGTGTGTGTTTGTGCATGTGTATACGTGTGTGTGTGTGTGTGTATGAATTATTGAAAAATATGAATTTGGATAGGAAAGTATGTACAATGTTTAGAACTCAGTTATTAAGTTTTACTAATACAAAGATGTGAGAGTATGAATGTGGTTATTTTGGAGAAAAGTGTAGTTCTCAGGATTCTTAAATAAAGTTATAGCAGCAATAGGCAAATTGATCCTTTCCAGATTTCTTTTTAACTCCTCTCAACTCTAGTCAGTAAGGCCTGTGACAAGGGAATGTGAAGTTGGGATACATAAGATAGGAAGGCATCATGTTTCTAATTGTTGTTGTTAGTTGCAAAGTTGTGTCCAACACATCGTGACCCCATGGACAACGTTCCTCCAGCCTTTCCTCCATGTTTCTAGTATTAACATATTATAACTCTGATATGTGCATTTTTATATTGAATCTCTTTGACTGGCCAACATGACTACTGGAGTCATCCCCAGAATAGCTAAATAGAATTGTGAGAGGTAGCCAAGAAGCTTCGTCAGGTTCTTCTTGAAGCAGAATGTTTTCAAGGACAAAACCAAGAAGAGTCCAGTTGCCTTTTGGAAAAGCATAAAGCTTCTTGAATGAGAAGTGAAATGTTTTCAAGGAAAAAACCCCAAGAAAATCCTGCTGCCTTTTGGAAAATCACTTTTGGGTCAATCATGACCTGAATGACTGAGAATCTCCATAGACATCATTTCTAGTTCTACTCTATCTCCACTCAACCAATCAGAAATAGTGTTGCTTTTATATATCAATAATAATAACCTGAATACAATGCTACCTAGTGCCTGTCCTCTTCCTACCATTGGTTTGGACACCAATTGGGGGATTTTGATATTTTAAGAGCATCTTTGGATGCATTAAAAACCAAGCATCTTGCTTGTCCATAGAAGGGCATGGCCAGTCTTAAAATGCCTGTTTATCAGATGACAAACTGATGAGATCCTCCTCCTCGTCCCTCTTTTAATTCCCAAAGAAATCCCTGTTACCTTTGTTGGGTAGGGTAGGCATCTTTCCACATGAAGCACTGGATTGTGACCAATAATCATGTTTTTATTTTCTAAGGGCATGAAAGGCACTCTTGGAGAGAGGAATTGTAACAGTGGTAGTCAATATTGTCACTTATTCATTTGTTTTACAGTAATCTTTTTTTTAAAAAAGCAATGTAGTCAGTTGGAGTAGAGATTCCGGCAAAGGCTTTGGACACTTGTTTGTTTGTGTTTGTTTTCTATAGCAGTCGACTGAGTTACTGAGTGCCCCTTGGTGAGTGACAATTTGCAGAAACTTGAAAACACATAAAGAAAATTGGGATAACATACAGTATAATAAATGTTCAGAACAGGATAAAAAGAAAAATAGGACAGTGGGATAACAGAAATAACAATAAGAACAAAGCTAACCAAGACCAACTCTCACACATCTCAATCAAGGCTTTTAGTTCTGTATGGGTTCTTCCCATGTTCTGGGCTAAAACTCAGAGGATGAACCAGGTTCTACAGAAGAACAAACAAGTCAAGGCCATCCAAACCTTGTTTTACAGGGCAAGTGCTATGACATAGAAGGCAGACTTCCTGGGTCCCATGAGAAGATACTGTTTCATAGTAGGAACCCAAAGCATATGGCTGTGCCAGATCCCATGGGACAAACAGAAATAATTGAAGAGAGGCAGTTCTGCAGATAAACTGACCCCCTGCCATGAAGTACATTGATGCTTAAGGCCACCAATCAAAAACTCGTACACAAACATTAGCCATTCTTTCCTCAGATAACCCGGAGCTATCCAACCTAATTGATTTCTTGCCTAATGTTGAGGTCATCCAGTGAAAATGTTATTAAAATATGTGAAGCAGGGAAATGAAGAACCTTGTTTTGATGAGAACCTATGAGGTTTTATTTCCTCCTCAGATGAGAACTTATGAGGCTTTATTTCCTCTTCAGGTCATTTACAAAAAGTTCCAGATTCCTTGTCCACTTCCTGAGCACAACAACACAGGGAACCTGAATTACACCTTGGTTACCACAAGCAGCTATCAAAATGAACACACTACTGTGCAGGCGACAGAGGAAGGCATTTGCTCTCCCAGTTTGTTCATGCTCAACTCTCAGGTCAGATGAATAGATTTGTGATGATACCAGCAGTAATTAATAATACATACACTATCGTTCTCCAACCTAGGTGCCATCCAAATGTGGGGATTTTCAGCAATGGTAATGCTGATTGTGGGTAGGAGTTTTGGCCAGGAAGTGTCCAAATTAGAGAATAATTATCAGACCCTGTTAATTGTATCAGATATTTACTGTATTTCCGCTCTTTTGTTATTAAATGTTAATGGTTGTTCTAGAGACAACATGATAAAAATAATTTAAACCAATCTTCTCCAGTCTGAGATTCTCCAGATGACCATGCTAACTGGGGCGGTGGGAGGTTATGTTGATCTAAACTATGGCGCAGGAGTGGTAAAAGGAGAAATAAGTTAATAGATAGGTAGAAAGATAGGAATAAATGTAAACGTGATTGTTGATGAAAGAGTAAAAAGGTGGTTTTGGGACAGAAGAGTTAAAAAAGAAGAGAAAAGCAAAGGGGAAGTTTACAAAAGTAGAGAAACAGTTTTGAGGATAAAAACCATATAACCAAAAAGCAAGGTAACAGTGAGGAATGAAAGAAATAAAATATAAAATAGCTAAAGACCTAAAGGGAGACCTGGAAAAAGCTCAGGACTGAAGTGGCATAACCATCCTTTAGTGCAGTGGTCTCCAACCTTTCTGGCTTTTTGGACCGGTGATGGGGGTGGGAGAGAGGTTGGTTCCACACGAGTAGTGGGTGAACACGCATGTGCATGCAGCTTCATTTGCACAAGTGCACATGTGCTCGCCTGCTGCTTCTGTGCCTCAGTTCTGAATGGCTTGTGGCCTGATAGTGGGCTGCAGCATGGTGGTTGGGGACCCCTGCTTTAGTTGTTACTGCTGTTTGATGAGGTGAATGGAAGAATGGCCACAATAACACACCTAGATTGGGGTTCAGGCACCTGAGTTTCTGGGAATCACAATTGTGTAAGAATTTGTCTCCACTTTTTTTATTCCCTACTAATCTTTGAAAACACTTTTTAGGGTGTGCAATCTCTGCATGAGTATAGCCGAGAGCTTAAAACAGCATCACTCTTGCAGGCAGAAGCTTCTCTGACCTTTTCCCTACATCTCTTCACTCTTTTAACTTTACAGACAGCCTACACCATCCCTATCATGGCATTTGCTTTCGTGTGTCATCCTGAAGTCCTTCCTATCTACACTGAGTTGAAAAAGTAAGTTTGTATATATGTTATTAATACTTCACTGTTGACATCACCGAAGTAGTGTTGTGAGTAAAGAAACAGCATAGGCGTCAGATTACTGAATTTAGAGGATGAATATAAAGATGATGTTTTAAGACATTCGTTCTTTTTCTTTCTCATGCACGCACATGTACATCGCCTGTAGCAAATTCTTCCATGTCATAGGAAAGACATGCAGCTCTAAGGATAAAAGGCCAAATTGGCTGGTTCTGTTGAGCAAATGTGTCTCTTCTGCCACCCCAGAACATTGATTCTTAGTAGGCAGGAGGACAAATGTCCATTCAAAAATGCATAAGAGACTTGATTAGTCAAGAGGGGAACTTGTATTTTGTGGGCTGTTAGAATTGCACTTCTGAGAATCAGTGCTATAGTTTTCCACTAGAATTTCATAGCATGGATTGTGCAACTGAGGTTCATTTTAATTAAAAACATTTAGTGTTTCTCTGGATTTTCATCAAATGTTGCTCCCTCTTCCATAATAGACAGGTGATATACATGCCATCTAAATTCCTTGACTTGTCATGTAATATGATCTATCAGGATGAATGTTTTGGGTTTTTTTAAAAATGCAAAATTGAGTATTTTTAAATAATAGCAAGGTAAGAGCTCATTGAGCTTTTGTATGTCTTTTAGCCCAACCAAGAAGAAGATGCAGTGTATCTCCAACATTTCCATCACAGTCATGTATGTTATGTACTTCCTGGCTGCCCTATTTGGTTATCTCACGTTTTATGGTAAGTTCCTTTCTATTGCCCTAGGAGTTCATGTGTGTCCTGAGGACCACATTCAGTCCATTAGTATCCCTTTTGTGACTCCCAGAATTTGGATCTTTTTAAATTTGGGGGGGGAGGGTTGTGAAGATATATATTAAGCCTTGTAGAGATTGCAGGCATCCATTTGATCTCTTAAACCCCTCTCTTACCAATTTTGGAATATGTCTACCGAAATGCCTGGGTAGCCGTCAAGCCAACAGAAAGTTTGCAATGTATCCCAAGTTCTGTGCTTCCTAATTAAATGGAGGAAAGGTAGATACTGAGGGCAGAAAGTACTGCCTTTTAAAAGCTATAGCCTTATTCCGTCGAGGATTTAACCATTGGAATGCAGTTGCAGGCAGCTACATGTTCTTTGGATGCTCAATTCACTAATGAACTATAAAGCACCAACAATAGTGATCCTTTCACATTTTGCAAAGCTTGTGTTCTCAGCTGTGCTTTGGACTGGCCTGTCTCGTGCATTTCATTAGAGAACCTCCAAAGAGGAAGGCTGAATCCCTGCATTGTATCTTGTACAAAGACATAATAGTACATCAAGTTTCCCTTGTTGTGCAATATAATTACTTACATGTTCATTTGAGAAAACTGTAATTAGCATTTTACAAAGTTGCCCATGCCACCAGCCATATGATTGCAGCCTCCAGAAACAACAAACACCTCTACAGTCTTCAATTATTTAAAAAAAAACATTTTGGGAGTGCTGTACAAAGACAGTCCTTGTTATATATTTAGCCTGATCAATGCTGCTATTTTGTTCTTGGCTGTCTCCTACAGGGCAGGTAGAATCAGAGCTGCTTCACACCTACAACAGAGTAGACTCACTTGATGTGCTGGTCTTGTGTGTGCGAGTAGCTGTGTTGATTGCTGTGACGCTAACAGTGCCCATTGTTCTCTTTCCGGTAGGTTCTACTGTCAGAAAACTGACAGAAGACTAAATGTGATTTTGTGTTGTGTGTGTCTATGTGTTTTTTAAACTGCTCGATCTAAAATCTAATTCCTATCTTGCATGAATTCTTGATATCTATTTTTTTGTAACTGAAATAGGAATAAAAATCAAGACAGTCTAGCCAGGGCTGTCAAACTCATGGCCTGCGGGCCAGATGTGTCATGTGCTGGCCACACCCACGTCCAGTTTAGCAAAGGGGGGGAAAGTCCCAATATATCATGTGACGCTGCCATGTTGATGTGAGTTTGTCACCCCTGGACTAGACTGTAACCAATAAAGTCATTGTGGTTTACAGTGGAGCCTTGCTTAATTTTAATTGGTTCCAGGAGGTGCAATATGTACCAAAAACAATGAGTACCCAACAAAAATGTTCCTATAAGGAATAATGTAGTGAGTCACAAGGCAGCCAACACCGACAAGTTCTAGCTTGTGCGTTGATTACCAAACAAACAATAAGTACAAAGACCAAATGTTCACATCAAAATGTGTTGAGTACCAAATTCAATGACTTTCAAAATCGTACAGGTACCCTTGTTGTTCAAAACTATAGCACCACTGCGAGAGATACAAGCAGGGGAGAATAGTATACAAGATGTAAGCACTGGTAGACAATTAAGGAGGAGTTATAGCTGTCACAGTCCACCAAATTAGAAATGGGAACTGAAGTAAAAAATTAAGCCATTAGATCAGAAGTCTATTCAATTGGGCAAAAGGATAAATTCAAGTAGCTGTGATAAAGTGGTACAGGAGTCAAGACAGACCTAAAATAAATGCAGCGAAGAACTCTGCCATATTTCCATAAGATGAACCTGACTACTTTGTCTTTCTTCAGGTGCGTCGTGCAATCCAGCAGATGCTTTTTCCAGAGAAGGATTTCAGCTGGATTCGGCACATTATCATTGCTTTTCTGCTACTGACATGTATTAATTTGCTTGTTATTTTTGCTCCCTCCATCTTGGGAATCTTTGGCTTAATTGGTAAGTCTTGCATTCCAAGAATCTTTTTTTAAAAAACAGATACTTTTTATTAAGGATTCTAACAATACTAAAAGATGATACAAACTAATACCATATCAAAAAGAAAAAAGAAAAGAAATGCAAAAAACAAAAGAAAGTGAGAAAGAGAGTGACAGGGAAAAAAGGAAGGAAGGATATATAAGAAAATTACTGATGTCAAACTATTACCGCTATGTAACATGAATTCTGCTTTTATATTTTGAAAAATGTTTCTGAAAAATAGTTCTAATACACAAGGGAGAGTCAAAGTTCTTCCCTAAATAAACAAGCTCCTAATAATAGAAATTGCATTAGGGCAGTAATTATTCCATACTCCTTTGAGATTGTCCATGGGACTCCTTAAGTTGGTGCCTCATTGTTGTTTTTCCAGGATCAAGGCCATCTTATTAAACCTCTTTGTTTGCCATGTAGTTCCAAAGGGCTCTTCTTTGTTGTTTTTGCTCCTAGCCACTCATCATTGCTATTTTCCCTGTTGATTTTAAACTCAAACACTGTCCTAGGAGGAAAATCAATAGTTGGTCTGGACTCTGCCAGGCATTAGGGGAAAGGCCGGAGGTCCTGTTGTCAGAGCTTGTCTTGTTTTCCCAAAAAGATATTAGTGAAGAAAAGTGAAGCCCAGGGTGTTTCATTTTTCTGAAAATCCTAAACCTGTTCTCTCTTGGACTCTCCCAGGTGCCACCTCAGCTCCTTGCCTGATATTCATATTTCCAGCAATATTCTACATCCGGATCATGCCCAAGGACAAGGAACCTATGAAATCCCCTCCCAAGATCCTGGTAGGTAATCTCTAACAGTCCAGTTTGGCTACTTCAGTTATTCATGAAGAGTCCCAAGGGATGGATTACTGGATGAGAAAAAGGCTCTTCTGCTTTAGAGAATCCATTTGATAGTGAAACTTAGACAGTATTTTTTTTTGGCACAGGGTAAGGAGAATGTGCCCTGCATGTTATTTATGGAAGCTATTGTAGTTTTTGGATTTCAAACTGAATGCATGGTTTATAATGATCATCATAAATACCAATGTCATCATCATTTGTGCCATATGGGGATATGCAATATATCTTTATTCAAAAGGAACTACCGTATATACTCTAGTATAAGCTGAGTTTTTCAGCACCCAAAATATGCTGAAAAAGTCACCCTCGGCTTATACTCGAGTCAGCTGATTTTGGGGGCCTAAGGTGATGCCTGCACAGCACGTGCTAAATGTACTGTGTGGGCATCAATTTAGTCCTGAAAATCAGCTGTTTTAGTTCCAGTCAGCCATTTTGTTTTTTTTTTAATTTTGTTTGTTTTGCTGGGCCCTCCCACCCACCTGTAGTCTATAACTACCTTTTTCT
>JANHFQ010010272.1:0-13208 GCA_032468035.1 Aparallactus werneri | reverse complement strand
CCGCGTCCAGGAGGACTCCCAAGTTGCGCGCCTTCTCCACAGGGGGTAACACCTCTCCCCCTATGGTCAACGATGGATTCTCCTGAGGCTTGTCTAAACAATTTAGTATTTCTTTTGCAGAAGTTCAATGAATTGTTTTCTGCTTGGTTTTTTTGTGCAGGATTTATTTCTCAAGAAGGTAGAAGCCAATCCCTAGGGATATCAAATTTGTCAAACTTTGGCAAATGGATTTTACTCCTGTTTCAGAACTATTCCTTGGAAACATGTTCATGTTTCTGTAAATACTTATTCAGGTGCTCTTTAAGCTAATGTTATTTCTCATATAGTTCAAGCTATAACAGCTTTAGGGAAATCTACTAAAATCAAAAACTGATAATGGGTATGCATATACTTCTGCTCAATTTGCTCAGTTTTGTGCTAAAACTTTGCTTTAAAAAAAAAATTAAAAACAGGGGAAAAGGCTTCCTCATATGTAGGATATTACTCAGCACACGTGTAAAGTTCTTTTTACTAGTCAACTCTTTTTACTTTAAATTACTTTAAATTAACTCAAGAAAGTTCTTTTTACTAATAAACTCTTTTTACTATAAATCAACTCAAATTAAAAAAATATTTTCCTGGCTCTGCCTGATAAAACATGGCTTGGGTTAGTCCCACTGCTAACATGGGGGCGAGGGTATGCTTTTGTTCTTGTTCCTACAGGTCAGCTGTGTGAAACCATGGAAAGATGGCATGGCACCAAGGACTGAAAAACCTGATCCTAGACTTTTCAATAAGCCTGCAGAATCCTCAGCAGGCTCAGGATTGAGCACTTGTGGCCTGGGGACAGATTAAGTACCTCTCTGCTCAAATAAAAAAACTTGTTACAAGAAAAGGACATACCACAGACGCCAGAGAACTTTTTGGTAGCAGCATTTGCTTGTTTAAATGTAAATTCTCTAACTGATGTCATGTATATTTTCTTTTTGTATATTTTTTTCCCCCTGGTGTAGCTTCAATGACATTACAAGAAGGAACTTTGCCAAAGCAAACAAAGCAAGGACTTTGGGACAGGAATTCCTATATTTGGGGTGTGCAGAACATTTCTCAGTTAACAAATAAGACTGATTTATTTATTATTTATTTTTTTATTTATTTTATTAAATTTATATACCGCCCTTCTCCTGAGACTCAGGGTGGTTTACAGGGCGAAGAATAAAAACAGTAACAATAAATAAGCATTAAAATGAATTAAATTAATATGCCCCATTAAAAACATTTAAAATTTAAAACCCACACCCTCAATCCAGGCCGGCAAGTGACAAAAGCCAGGTCTTTAACTCCTTCCGGAAGAAGCGGAGGTCAGGGGAGGCTCGCACGTCCCTTGGTAGTTGGTTCCATCAGGTGGGAGCCCCTACGGACTATGCCCTGCTCCTGGGGGCTGCCTGGCGACATTCATGCGCTGGTGACTCCCGGAGCCAGCCCTCCCTATGAAAGTGGACTGGACGGTGGGAGGCCGGCACCAGGTGTTCCCTCAAGTATTCCGGTCCCAAGCCATTCAGGGCTTTATAGGTTAATACCACCATCTTGAATCTCACCCGAAGGGCAACCGGTAGCCAATGCAGCTCATGGAGCAGAGGCATTACATGGGAATATCGGGGAACTTTCATCACTGATCGCACGGCCGCATTCTGCAACACTTGAAGCCTCCGGATGGTCCCCAAGGGCAGCCCCATGTAGAGTGCATTACAATAGTCCAGGCAAGAGATCACCAACGCATGAGTGACTGTCCGAAGGGCATCCCGGTCCAGATAGGGCCACAATTGGTGCACCAGGCGAACCTGTGCACAGGCCCCTCTGGCAACGGCCCCCACAAGATCATCTAACATGAGGGCCGCATCCAGAAAAAGTCCCAAATTGCGAGCCCTTTCCAAGGGGTAACACCTCTCCCCCTATGGACAATGTTGGAACTATCTGTGGACTCCGGGATGCCGATACAAACAGCCACTCAGACTTGGTGGGATTCAGACCCTCTTCCTCCCCATCCAGGCCCCGACCACCTCCAGGCACCAGGACATCACCTCGAGGGCATCGCTGGGGTGACTAGGGTGGATATAAAAAGCTGGGTATCATCAGCATACTGATGATATCCCACCCCAAAGCCACAAATGATCTCACCCAGCAGTTTCATGTAGATGTTGTACAGGAGGGGTGAGAGAACCGACTGCTGTCGATTAGTTCTTTCATGAGGGGGGCCTTGTGAAACACCAGGAGGGGCACGGGTCCAGTAAACATGTGGTGGAACTGAGTCTCCCCATTATCCTGTCCACTGTCTTGGGAGTCACTGGATCGAAATCTTCCCAGATCACTAGCTCAAGTCTGTCAGATTCCTCTCGCTTTGGCTCTGCCCAGTCAGAGTCCAACCCGGCCTGGATCCGAGCGATCTTGTCCGTGAGATGTTGACTAAATTCCTCAGCACATCCCTGCAGAGGGTCACCCGCAATCCCCTGATTAAGGAGAGAGTGGGTGACCCTGAACAGGGTGGCTAGGCGATTCTCAGCGGACATAATGAGGGTGGAGAAATAGTTACCTTTCGCCACCTCCATTGCCACGATATAAGATCTAGTAAAAGGTCTCAATCGCGATCGGTCGGGTTCGGAATGGGTTTTCCTCCAACCGCACTCTAGTCCCCGTCTCCGACTCTTCATCTCCCGGAGCTCCTCTGAGAACCAGAGAGCCCGCTGGGATCGACAACAGGTCAGGGGACACGAGGGAACGACTCGGTCAAGTGCCTCGGTGGCCGCACTATGCTGCACTATGCCATGCTTCCACCAGGGCATCGACCGAGCCATGAGTGAGCGGGGCGGGTACAGACCCAAGCACCTGTAGGAACTGCTCAGGATCCATAAGGCGCCTGGGACAGAACCACTTGTTTGGTTCCATAACCCGGCACCGGGGGGGAGGCATATTGGAAACCCAATCGCAGGCAATAGTGACCTGTCCATGACAGGGGGGCCGTCGTTGGACAACCCTCCCCCCAGATCACTCAGCCACCATCCAGATAAAAATATAAGGTCGGGCGTATTCCCCCCTCATGAGTCGGTCCTGTGATAACCTGGTTATGATATGATAAGACTACAATGAAAGACAGTAATATGTTGGAAATCTGTTTGCTATAATGTCATAATATTAATAAGATAAGGTTTTTTTATGTTTTATGTTTTTTTCTGATTTTTTGTATATATGTGTTGCTTATTTTTTATATGTTACTTTAATAAAACTCTTTTAAAAAAGAAAAGAAAGCTCTCCCTGAAAAAGAAGAAACAGATTATTCTCCAGTCAGGTGGTTTTATTAGACCGTTACTAGGGTCTGTTATACCATTACTGGCTAATCTAATAGTCTGGTAAACATGGAGCACGCTGAGAAAATGTATTTGGTGTCACGTCATCAGATGGAACAGCTACAAGGTCGGGTACCTACAATAGGGTCTACGGCCATTAGCCGCTTGGACGATGACATAAGGACCATTCTTCAGAGACCGGATCTAAGTGAGGATAACAAGATAAAATTGTACAACTCAGTGCTGCAGAGGTTTCTAAGTCTGACCAGACAAAATGACTCTGAGAAAGACATTCTGAATCTTATCCAACCTCCAGACAACTTTAAGCAACCACCTGCTATACCAGAGACAACGACTCCACAACCGCAGAAGGATCCATCAACCCAAGAGATATTAGAGGGGGTGAGCACGCGATAGAAGAAAAATGCTGAATTTTTGCTGAACAAAATGAATTTTGGGGTGGGACAATGATGGTATGATTTTATACAAGGGTACCGTGGAACTAACATTGTAGATCTTGTCAAAGGGATTTCTCAACACCAATCGGGTACTGCTAAATATTATCCTAAGGGCTGGAACCAGTTTATGTCTGCTATTGCTGAGATGAATGTTCCAACAGGATGGTTAGGGTCTAATTCTGTTAAAGAACAACTAAAATCGCTTAAAGAGAGAGGCAATTTTAAGATCGCAAGTTCCACTAAATACCCTTCTGTTATGTCAGTGCCTGATGACAAATCTATGACAAAACCTAAAAGTGTATTACATTTTGGTGACTGGCTCCAATGGTGAATGAGTAAAAAACACTGTAAAACGCACACTGTTTTTAATGTTTCGTGTTTATTTTATAATGTATCATACATGTTTGCATACATTGATAACTGTTGCAAGCTCTTGGCCTTCTTCCCGGCTTCATATTTACTACAAACTCTTTTACCATTTTATCATTTTTGACATCTTCTTCAGAGTATAGCTTTAATATATCTTCATAAAGTAAGCCTTTAAAACGTTTCACTAGATAAAATATGCAATGCTGACCACATGTTATTGCCAGGGGATGTTGCAGTTGAAGAGGTTGATACATGTACTTCTTAGCTTGCAGTTCTAAAAACTTCACAATGACTACCAGAAAGTCGCAGTTTTCTGGAGCTCTTCCATAGGAGTCAAAAAATTCGCCATGGCTGTGGGTTGGGAAGTAGAATGCCAACCAATGTTCACTAGGTAGAGTATATGGTTGGGAGTTTACAATTAATCCGAAAGGCCTCTTGGAGATTTTTCTCTTGGGTAACAAATCACTGGGGCATACGCCTAGAAAGAGAGCATTTCTGGACAATGCATGGAGTATTTGCACAGTGTCCATTCTCACATATAATCAAACAACACGTTCCTTGTGTGGCTTATTTCAATAACATTTTCAAAGATAGCATAGAGTATCATGTTGACGGTATTTGGAAGGGGAACAGCAAATCTAATTTCTGCTCTGAGGTTTCTGTTCCTGATCAGGGAATAGTGCTCTGAACAGCCTTGATCAGGGCTCAAATCAAAACAATATAAAGTATAACCTTTGTTAAACTTGTCACGGTTGATTAACACAGAACAATCTTTCATTGCTTTGCCAGAAGCCTGCAACAATTGCATATATTCTCTCACAAAAAGGTTGTGTTTATACTCAGGTTGAAGGGGTTTAATGGGAATCTGTTCACTGTCGTAATACAGGGCACAAAAGTTGACATTGTAGTGTTGAAAATTGAAAGGATTTCTTTCATAATCACCGCTAAATGCAACATTGTCCACAAAGCCAATCACTAACTGCTTAGGTAATTGACCTAGAAATAGGTTTTCCTGATTACACAGAAGACTGCCGACAGGAATGCTGTATACCTTCATACCAACACGATCAATGGGGTATTCGGTGTTGGACATAAGCAGAGCCTCAGCATGTCTTAAACGCATGCAGGATGATAGTTTAACACATTTTACAAAGAGAGAGACAGCCAGGATTTGTACTTTGTAATTCTTGTTACTGTCTCTCATCAGGCAGAACTCATTTTTACTTCTGGAGAGTTTAATTTTCATATCCACCCCATTAATCAATAGTTTGTCTTGAAAAAAGAGAACGCTATGCAGTGGACCTAGCAGATCCCATTTACGGCTTCTCATGGTATGTCTGGCTCTCGCTATGAAACCAGAGTTACTGGCTGCAGTCAGCATGGTGTTTTCCATGAGTGATGCATCATCCTTGCAAAAACCACCAGCAGTAAACTGGATACCCAACGCACAGCCGCCAAAGTTAAGAATAAGTTCAATAAGAGATCTGTATGCATAGCAGTGATGACTCTGTGTAATCACACAGTCACCTAATGTAACATTAACCTGATTGAATAATGATGCTATGGGGTAGTTGACAAGACTGACTCTTGCACCATCATCGATATCCGTGCCGTTGGCCTTGATCATCTTGCAGCTCACATACAACAGTATATTGTTTAAATCTGTGTAATGATCGCCGTGACCCGTTATAAAAAATTCCAAGGGGGCATTGGATGTCAGTGCTGATAAAGGGGGGATCTCGATGTACATCCTGTTTTCAATGCTGGTTTGCATCGGTTCCATTTGAAAAAGATCTAATTCCGATTTGACACATTCCTCTGAAGCCTCGTGGATAAAAACCATTTTATCTTAGAAAATGTTCTGTTTGTCACTGCACTTCCTTCCTTGTGAACATTTCCTCTTTGTATGGCGTGTTTTTTTCACTTTCCTCCTCTTTTGAGGAGGCATTGGTGGGCCAACAGAAAGTTTCTTCCTGATAACTGCTATACCAGACCTCTCCTTACAGCTCCCAACAACACGTCATACAAGATGGCCTGATACATCTCTGGCAATGTTATTAGCAGCTGCTTTTACACGCGGTTTAATGATTTCTAATCCCCTTCTCAGTAAAGGCATAGCTTTTTGAAAAAGTCCCCAGAACAGACCTCCCATACCTGTGCTGTACATAACAGGTGACCCTCAGAAACCTGGTAGACCACTTCCAGCCTGAGCCCTGTAGTAATACATAGTCTTGAGGTCTCCTGCACTTCTTTATCACGGCCATCCTTCACTTTTCTGTGGCTTGAAATGAAGTTTAATAACCACCTTACTTTGGTTAAAAGCTATGTTTTCATTCTGATCCGTTTTGATTTCTACAGTAATCGTGTCAATATAATGTTTGTTGATGGGTACATAATGTGGTTGCTCGAATGTTGCCATGATTATTTCATTGTCCTTACCCTGTACAGGTAAAAAGCATAGTAACGGCACATGGAAATCCCCCATTATCTGTGGACATACAATATCTGCATAAATATACAATGTGTTGAATCCTCCAGTAATGTCCGCTACAAAGTTGAATTTTTTGGTACGAACATTTGGTTTTATTCCTAATATCGCCCCGAGGCCCTCCGTGACTAGGATACTGTAGGGTCCATCATCTTTAAGTCTGATTTTCTGAGTGATTGAATTGTACTTCACGGTCACTTCTGGGTGATCCTTGGTCTCTGCCATAACCTTGTTCATATTTTCTACCATTTGCTGGATGGTTGTGTAGTGTCCAACTTTTAAAGAAAAAGCCCATTTTTTTCTCTCGTTAGCAATTTCAAAATATTCAATTGCATTTATTGTATTCCAAGTGTGCAGATATTGTAACTCAACCAGTCTGACTTCCCATGATCCCGGGAACTCCAGCACTTTTGCTAATCGAATAGTAAAGTTGGAACTTTTGTTGTTGGGAAATGCCATCACCGATGCATTGCTGGGCCGTGTAATATAAAAACCAGCCATGTCAAAGTTGACACTCTTCGGACTCCTTAACCCAACTACTGAACTTCTCCAGCCAACCACACCATTTAACTAGGAATTCTCTTTGCTTACCCTTTCCTCTTTTCCAGAGTATTTTTTCAAATCTATAGACACGTTCTTGGTTG
Source organism: Aparallactus werneri (assembly GCA_032468035.1). Lineage (NCBI taxonomy): Eukaryota > Metazoa > Chordata > Lepidosauria > Squamata > Lamprophiidae > Aparallactus > Aparallactus werneri. The sequence continues at coordinate 5,929 of JANHFQ010010272.1, read as the reverse complement.
GTAGGAATCTTCTGCAGCTCTTCTGGGTAAAAAGTACCACGTACAGGATCCTCTGCATAATCCATTAATCTATATACAGTCCTTTCTCTCCTCCGAACTCTTTCTTTGATAATAAAAATTCCATCTGTAAAAGTTTGCTGATAACCCTTTTCAAACTTTCCCTTTAGTCTGAATATCCTAATATGCTCCCCCACCTTAAAGTTTTTTAAATTTTCATCTTGTTTTAATATGCTTCTATATAGCTACGTCCACGTCTTTTTTGTTAGAACGGTTCACCATATTGGGCGCTGTTCGGATACTGCGATGGTAAGAGCGATTGCAACTCTGCAGTTACAATCAGTTAATCTCCAGAGTTTATTTTTCAGAGTTTGATGAAGCCTCTCTATAACCGCCACTTTAGTTTCACTATGTGTGACAAAATGATATATGCCATAACATTCCAAAAGATTCTTCAGAGGTTTATTTAAGAATTCTTTTTCAGCATCTGTCTGTAACTTTCTGGGAGCCCTTCCTGATTGGAAGATGCTCTGGAAAGCATCAGCAACCTCGTGTCCAGACGTATCAGATAAACAGACTGCCCAAGCATAGTTGGATAGTACATCGATTACTGTTAAAATAAATTTTGAGCTGTTATTTTCAGAGGCAAATCCTGATAAATGCACGAGGTCGGCTTGCCATTGACAATCTATCCAAGAAATTATTATTCTTGCAAGTTTATGAAGGGTATATGCATCTTGACTGGAAAGCTACGTATGTCTTGACTTGTCTCAAGGTTAGGTTTTTAAAGCGTTTCCTCCCGGCTTCAAATAGGACTTTTACACCCCCATAACTACCAAACGTTTTGGGCGTATAATACAGTTCCTTTAGAATATTCTCATACTTCGTTCTGCACCATTAAAACCTTACAATAAATACACATTGATCTTTAGCACAAGTTTTTTATTTGTAATTTAGATACCATTATCACTAAGTTTGTCAACAGAATAATAACCTTCATCGCTACTATCATTACTACCATCACCTGAATCATCAGAATCTTCATCCTTTGTAGTCAATGTGCAAATACAATCAACAGTACCACATGCACATCCTGCAGCAACATTATCTTCATTTGAAGTGTCTTTTTAAATTTCCCCGTGTAGACAACATGGATTATCATAGCACTTCAGAAAAGCATCATTATTATTAATATCAGCAGTAAACATGTTGGTCATAGACTTCGCAGATCCACTACAGGCTCTGCTGTCATCTGTAGATTCAATATCACTTGAGGTACTTCCTAGAAAGGTCGGGCCATTGTCATTTATATATCCTGGAACCACTTCTGTTTAAATATACAAAAATAGACCATTACTAAAGCTGCTGCCAGCTATTACATCATTTATTATATAACATTATCATCCTTAGGTACAGTAAAAAATACAATTTAGTTTCATTTACCTAGACATTCTTCTGCAGCATCTTCATTGGTTGAGAGGTTTGTTATTAAGGAGTCACTATTGTTATGGCTGTAAGCTAGAACAAAACCTGTAAAATGTATTAATTCATTAGCTATCACACTACTAACCAGCTTATCATGATTTATACAATTGCATATATAACAGCTTTTTACTTACTCAATCCTGTTCCTTGGACCGGCGATAAAGAACATCTCTTAGTTATTCCCCAACCCTTCAGGTAAGATCTGACACCGTCTGGCACGTCTTCATGTTATACTAAATCCCGTATGCTACAACATGGTAGACTACATCCAAACAAAATAGGCCTGAAGTATTGTAAGTCTTCGTCAAGCATAGCACAACATATTTTATGACAATCTTTCAAAATAGGCCTTGCAGCAGGCCACGATGTAGAAGGGTCTATAACCTTTTCATTATTTCCTTCACCATGTCCCATCTTAAACAGATCCTTTAACAGAGCTCTAAGCTTTAAAGCAACCAACTTGCTACACTTCTGCTGCTGCCCTCTTTATCAGAACGTGCACAGCTGGTCACACCTGAGACAGGTCTGAACATGCCCTAAACACGCTTGTCACATGTGTGCTCATGCGCATGCTCTATAGCTATGATCTACAGCACCTGTCCATACACTAACCAATCAGGACAGGCCCCATTATGGCATGTGTCCATTGTCATAAGCAGGTATGCATGTAAGTCATCCATTTTTTTTCCATTATTGTTACATTTCCAAAAATATAACCACCCTCCATCAACACTCAAGCCTCATTATTTTTTCCTTTACTGTTTTAGCCTGTTACCGAACTCTTTGCCTGATTCTGTATTTTAAGCATAAGTGCTAGGACATGTGTCAAACTCCACAACCCCCCCAGCCCCCCTGCATTTCAGAAAAAAACAAAATACGTATACAAAAAAGGTCTTTTGCAAAAATAGTATTTTATTTACAACTATTCTGTGTAAAAATCCATGCTGTAGCAAGCAGGAGAGAAGGAGGAGGGTGGGGGGTGAGGGGTAATAAGTTTGCTTACTTGCTGGAGGTTGGGGTGGGGTGGGGGTAATAGGACTGCTTACATTGCAACGTCGTTTGCCTTTTTACTTCCTGATCAGCGTGAAGAAGACAGAACTTTGTGGGGTTTGTATGCAAAAGCAGATTCTGCAAAATAGTTTTTATTTTTTAATCTCTATTCAGTTTAAAAACACCTAGAAAAAATACAGCTAAATTACTGCATTTTACTTCCTGGTCTGCATTTGAAGAGGCTACAGTTCTGACCAATCAGAATCATTTCTGGGTTTTATATTAGTATGTCTAGTGCTCCATTCGATCAATGGGAAGCCGATCTGTAATGTATCATCATCATAGGCAACAGCTACCAATCGCAGCCTCTAAAAAAGTGGACAAATGAAAACGCTCTTTGATGAATGATTAATACAATACAGCCTTTCCTGATGACCATCATTGCAAGATGGGTGGCAAGTTGCAGGCTTATGATGTCACTGCCCTGCAAGGAAGGGGAGTGGGGTGGCGGAGCAGAATTGATGTTACCAAGCCCTGCAAAGGGGTGGTGGTGGTAGGGGGAGTAGAATCGATGTTACACAGCCCTGCAAGGGATGGCGCTGGGGGTACATAATTGTAGTTACACACACTCCTCCCAGGGTGTGGCTAGAAGTGATGTTACACAGTCCTCCAAAAAGGAGAGGGGCGGTAGTGACGTTGCATTCTTCCAAGAAGTGGAGGGGCCGGAAGTGACATCATGTCCAGTCCTTCCAGGAAGGGGGGAGTGGAAGTGATGTCACAAAAGGGGCGGGGTTAAACCCCTTCTAAAAATGGTATGTACTATTACTACCGAGGTAGTCTCATAATCCCACCTCTGCCCTACCAATGCCAACAACCACTTACCCTTCTGTACGAAAGAAATGCCTTGCTCAAGTTCCTCTTTCTTAACACTAGCTGATAAGAGAGATGGGAAAAGGAAGAGGAGGCAGGGGATCTGAACTGATTGCAGATCATCAGAATTTATGAAACATTCTTCAGAAAAGAATGTAGAGTGGAAATACTTAATCTGTATACCAATTCCTTCCAATTTAATAGCTTCCTGAGGTGTGGAGCCAGGGAACAACAGTACTGTCTCCATCTGTAGACCTAAAACAAAAATATCAACTTTATGATTTCAAAATCTCTTTTGTCAAAGATTACAACATGGAGAGAAAAACATTCTTCTAGGTTTATGTATGATTTTACATGGTCAACAAGACTAAATTCTAACCCACTCAAAACAAACCTCTGCTCCTGAAGATTTTCTTGACTCCGAGTCATCTGCCCTACCTCTTTTCCCACAGAAGTTTAGCTTTTCCATTTTCATATTTCTCAGGTGCCCCTCCCTTTTGTCTACAGCTTCTACTCAATTCCTCTGAAAAATTGCTTAGTTTTCTCCTTCTCCTTCTCCACTTTCTCCTCTCACAAAAACCAGGTGGCTGCTTCTAGTCTTCATTTTGACTGTATTTTCCAGAAAACACTCTTTTCTTCTTCTTCTAGGGATCTTTTTCTCTTGGTCCTCTCCAAGGTGATCTGCTTCTTTTCAAATCTCCCAGGGATCTCTTTCCCCAAAGAATCCCAACAGAAAAGATGGGCTGGGAAATCTCTTCACGGTTTTGCTGAGACAAATCATCCCCCTCTTTCTCCCTCCCGTCCTCCTGGAGGCCAGGATTCCAAAGACAACATATTCTGCCAGTGAATGTGCTTGCATTTGAAATCATCATGAAGTTTCCTGCCTGTTTCCTGAGGCAGCTGTCTGTCTGATCTGGGTAAGGGATATTTGGAGTACTATATTGATGATGGCGAGCTTAAATGGACTCCGGGGGATGGTAGAGGACAGGAAGGCCTGGAGGAACATTGTCCATGGGGTCGCGATGGGTTGAACACGACTTCGCAACTAACAACAACAAATTGATGATGATGATGATGATGATGATGATGATGATGATGATGATGATCTATTCAGTTGTGTCCAGTTCTTGTCAATTCTATGGACCAGGTCTTTCCACATCTTCTGATCTTGCACTAGTTCTTTGAGTTTTACTATCCTCTGGCTGGTGTCAGCTTTGATAGTATCCAGCCACCGTGTTCTCTCATGGCCTGGTTTCTTTTTGCCACTTCCAAACATAATTGCTTTCTCCAGTGAATTTCCCTGCATGACTTGGCCAAAATAAGTGATAAGTTTTGCAATTTTCCCCCTTCCTGTGACATGTCTGGTGTTACGTCCTTCAGTAGTGACTTGTTCGTCACCTTTTCTGTCCAAGGAGGAGCTATTATATTACAAGCTGGAAAAATGAATTGGAATAAAAATACTATTGTGACCAACGTAATCATAACACAACAATGCAAAATGAAATGTAATTTAAGACTATCAATTTTCCACATGATTTCTGTTAGATGTATGGTATTGTACTCCTCCATGGTATATCACCCCTTCACCAAAGTTATGAATACTAATTCTACTTTTAAGGTTACAGTAACAGAATCTTGCAATTCTGAATGCAGCTCCCTCCTACTTGACTCTGTAGCTCCATGAGCACTTGGGAGGGTCATGCCTCAGAAGTTTACTTAAATTACATTTCTGCCTTGGATTCAGATTTCTTTTGTCTGATTGTTGCCTTAGCTGTGGCTCTTCTTCCTGTTCCTCAAGGTTACTCCTAATATCCATTAGAGCTGGTATATTATTTCATGGTTTTAATTTACTCATTCCCCAACTTCTCAAACTATGACCCATGACTGGTTGGTATGGGATGGCTGATAATGTTAGAAAGCTTTCCAGGACTTACTTGCTGTAAGGGATGATATGATGTTAGGGCTTCCCAGGATTCAGGAGAAAATTCCACTAACTTCGAAGCAGATGCTTTAATCCAGCAAGTATGATTGTGTGTTTATCAGAACCACTGGTTAGGAAATTTGGCAGATTGACTGGAAGATAGAACCAGACATATTGCAGCCTTGCTCTTGTTTTTAAAAAGTTAATTCTCAGAGAGGAAGCCAATTATTAATTCATGCAGCTTCTAATGTCTGTTTTCTTTCCCAATTAAAACCCATCTGCTTCATAGGATTTAGTATGGCATATCAAACATGATGTTCAAAGGGGCTGTTTCACACACACAGGATGTGAATAATCTAATGATAATGGGCTGCATATGCTTAATTTTCTACTTCAGTTACTAATCTACCAAGCTTTGTGGGCTCTTGGTGAACTGACAGTGATTGATCTTGTTAAATACTGCTGTCTTATTATCACTAATAGTTACTTGCTATTTCATTTTGAATTGAGGCCTTTGAACTATGGTGCTGGAGACGATTCTTGTGAATCCCTTGGACTGCAAGGCAATCAAACCAGTCAGTATTAGAGAAGATCAACCCTGACTGCTCTTTAGAAGGTCAGATCCTGAAGATGAAACTCAAATACTTTGGCCACCAAATGAGAAGG
>JANHFQ010010261.1:113216-125166 GCA_032468035.1 Aparallactus werneri | reverse complement strand
ATGTTTCAGTCTGCTGTGGTCCTTCAGACTTCCTTTTCCAGACATGGCTTTGAGAAGTTTGGCTACAGGGAACTGTAGCCTGAGGCAGCTTGGTAGCCCCCACTTTGCTAGCTGTTCTTTTTTTCATTTCTCCCTTTGCTTTTTGTAGTCTCTGACTCAGGAAGAAGGTGTGTATTAGCTACTAGACACGTAGAAGAAGATGGAAACCAATTAGGGTTGAAATAAACGCAGGAGAGTGAGGGTGGGAAGAAGAGAGGGAAAGAGAATGAGTGTGAGTGTAATGTAATTGCTCTTGCACTAAAAGCTGAGGTGAAAATTTAGGGCAGGTGGAAGTTTCCAGGGCACTTATGAGAGGCAAATCCTAACGGGATGGAAATGGATATAACTTCATTTATGACCAAGGTTTCAGTAGCAAACTTTTTATTCCCCCCTCCCCTTACCTTTGCCAGTCTGAATGTTTTTAGGAAGGTTTTCGTTTGCTGATATGTGTGTGGGGTTGTGGAGTCCCTCCTACCATGTTATCTTATATTGTTTGGGGAATGCGTGAAACTAACATAAGAGGGGGGAAATAATATAGTTTTTTAAAAGAACTGTGTGGCTGCAAAGGCAGTGATGGGAGAGAGATTTCATATTTAAACAAAATCACGATGACAGCTTTTGTATAATGTTGAATGGAATTTGAATGTAGGAAAAAATAATTCTATTTACCAACAATAATACCTCTTTGTTTTCTTTTAGATGTTTTCACCTCCTGTCAGCAGTGGAAAGAATGGACCAACTTCTTTGGCGAGTGGACACTTTAGTGGTTCAAGTATGTACAATTTCTGTTTGGAATTCACTTGAAGTGTCCTTAAAGTATTTTTTTTTACCCTACATGTACAGTTGGCATGAGTTTGGGGAGCATAACTTTAGCTTGGATTAAGGACTTACATTAAGATCAGTTGAAGTGCTCTATTGTTCATATTGCCAAATGTTTAGTATAGTATCTTAGGAAAAAGAATTCCATGCACATATATGTGTATGTAAAAATATTATTTATTTATTTATTTATTTTGCAGGATCTATTTAAAGCCTTTTAAAACATACCTTCCCCTTTGTTACATAAGCAAAACCCAGTTCCTGAAAGGTAGCAATGATTTTCATGTTTGCAAAGAGAAATGACTATTTTGTAGTTCTATTTTGGTATCCATCCTATTTTTTTCTTTTCATCCTAATTTGTTCTAAGCATTAGCATATACAAATTTGGCCATCTACTAGCTACTATCTGGGCAGCACTTCTGACTATAAGCTGAAATCCTATTATAGTGACGTTCTTGATTATCGTAACAGCTTTGGGGAGGAAAAAGAGCCTGTTGATATTAATGCAAATATTTATTATCTCTGTATGTGCTGAAAAATGTGTTATATTCATTGCAAATAGTTATTTTCTCTGTGACCCAAAGAAAGGGTCTAGTTTTTTGATGCAGGGAACTCTGAATATAATAATAATTGAATGTGGAATACAGAATATGTTTATGTATTGGGAATTATTCATTTTTGTCATGCTAGCACTGTGAAAGACGCATCTGAACTATTCTTCCTTCAGTAATTGTATTTTATAGTGTTTCCTGCATTACTGAACGTTGTCTTTCGGATATGTTTCTGATATATTTTACAATTAAATAGCTGCAGTGTATTCAACGTTTTGGCAATTGCACATAACTGTTTACTGACCAAAATTTTGTGAGAAGAGCATCTCTGAACCAGATGTTAAATTTTGATAAGACTTTACAAGTTCATTATCAGTTATTGTGTACGGCATTAGCCTGCTATCAAATTCAATAGCAAAACTCCCAGTGGTTTTTACAGGCCTGGATTAAGAATTCAAATGAATAAGAAATAAAATGATGCCCAGTTTAGTGTATATTTAATTATTTTAAATAGTTTTCCTTAAAAATATTTTGAATGTTTTTATAACATTTTCAGTACATGATAACCTGACAACTAGGATAGTCATCTATTTGACATTATATTTTGTTGCATCTTCAGATATTGTCTGGTTAATTCCTGGTTTTAAAAATGAAGAAATCTCTAACTTGATAGTATACTAACATTTATTGAATCCATACACCTTGATCCCTAAATAGATGTTCGTTATCCATTTCTTTAGAATATCTTGTCAAGAAGTGTTTTATTTTAAAACAAAACAATTGTTCTAGTATAATTGTTTAAAGAATGTGCGTGTGTATGTATGTGTGTGTGTGTGTGTGTGTATTTTTTTTTCATTACATAAGTAGTGTAAATTACTTGTGCCAGATAAATCATTTTATATTTAATCAATACTACAGATAACTACTGTTCTAATAAGTATTAGCAAGATGCTCATTTTTAGGGATTTGCCTTAGCTTAATAGTCTCCTAAGAGACTATTTTATCAACAGTTTTAAAAGGATGAAAAAAAGGTTTTGGAAATTTAGGAAAAAATTGAGCATTTTATTATATGCTTAAGCAACCATCTTGCTTTGATATGCAAATAACTGAAAAGAAGAAGAAAAACACAAAAGCATGAAGTAAGATAGTAAAATTAAACTGAAGAGATTTGAAAACCATGCTATTTGTTTCTTAAGTCACCTTAAGACCAGAGTTCTAAATATATATTGTAAGCTCTTGAGTTCGATGAACTGATTTCCTATTTATGAATGAGATAACATTAGAATATACTAAACAGTTTTAGTGAATCGTTTAGTAGGGAGACAAGTTGTTATGTTATGAATCTATTTCTAAATCTTTAAGAAAACTTGTGACCTGAAGTTATATTTACTATACTTTGTTTCCTGATCTTATTGTTTCTTAATGTGGTTTTGACAAATGGAACTATGCAGAGGAGTCCTGCACTTACAGTTGCGTTATTGTTATGCTGAGTCGAAATATGGTTCTGTTATATAGTGGCAGGAAGTACTCTTGTGATGACATTTTAATATACACTCTTATTGCTGCAGAAAACCCAGCATTACTGGGTGTCATAATGTCATAGCTTGGTCCATGGATAAGTGTACTAAATAAATATGTTGTGTCTGTTGTGACTCAAATTTACTTGTTTTCTATACAGGATTCAAAGCAATATAGAGGTTGGATGAAACTACTTAGGGTGCCTGTTTATATCTCTGTTAAAATGGGTACTCATTTGATGAAAGGATGGGAAGAACTGGTTTGAGATTTTTAGTATAAAGCAGAATATTGCAAACAAATTGCATGTGTGCATTTAAAAAAAACTGTTCGTTTAATACAAAGTGATCTGGTGTTGCATGTAATGTGTGAATGAAAAGAAAACAGGCCTGGATTTCCTTTAAAGTTTTAATTTGCCAAATGTGGTTTCTTGCTACCTTTAAAACGTGCAAGGCAGAGAGGGAGAAACGAGTGTAACCTGAGCCACAGGCCTGACATTCTCAGGGTGCATTTTTCACATGAAAGGGTTTTGTCAATGCTTTAAAGGACTAGCAGTTTTTGTTTGATGTTTGCAGGTGTTCAACAGAGAGCTTTAAAACAATCCAGCCATAATGGTTCAGATGCCTTGTGACCTTAACAGGGAGACTTGGGAAACGTGTAAATAATATTTAGGTGCCTATACTCTGAATACTGTAGGCTATAGATTGGGTTATTCTTTGCCAGTGACTTTCGGATATTAAGAGACAATTTCCACAGCCTTCAGGAAGGTTGCCAGCATTATGATGATTGCTTTTTGTTAGCCATAAAAACATTTAAAGCAAAATTATGGTAAACCAGGGCTCTGTTGAGATCCTGGAAACATCTGCAAGCTGAAATGTTCAGCTATGTTCAAGAGTTTTTCATTTAGTTTCTCCCTCTACTTGTAATTTTCTTTGCTCCCTGCACAAATATTTGCTTTCACATATGTTTTCAAGAACATCTTAAGGATGTCTCAGTGCAGAAGCTGTGGCAGTTTTTAAGAAGCCAAACTTTTCCAAATGTGTGTCTGTACAGATCCCCTCACAATGTTCCCTCTGATAAGCCCTTCTAGTCTCTTTCTAGATGTCATGCTATGTCCTTCCGTCCATCCTTTCAACCATTTGAAATAGGAGAGCTAAGACGGAGGTAGAAGTAGCACCTTGGGATGTTGTGTGCATCATTTGAGGCAAAAACTGGTCTGTTCTTTATTCCTTTATAGTTGATACGTTTATTCTGGAAGGTGAAATAGGTTATCTTTGCCATAGTTTTCTAGTGACCTATAGGAATGCTTGGTTGATATTTTCATTGGTTTATTTGCAGATGCTAATTTGTGTCACATGTTGAAATTCTTTGGTGGCCCTGATTCTCATAAAGAGCTAATAATTCTATGTGTGAGCTGAACCATTTAAGATTGGGTTCCCATAGGATTTACCCATAGAGAAAACTCTCTCCCATGGGGAGAAAATTATATCAGCAAGAAGAATTTTAATTCAGCATTTGCCTTGACATAGGTTTTTTTTTAGTGTAGGATTATTTTTAAATGGAAGAAGATATATTCATGATAGGTATTGACTGACATTTTCTGTCGTAGAGTAGATATCATTTAGTTTTAAATCCTTCCAGCTTAAAATGATAAGTACCTTGTTTCAAAATTGTGTTCCTGAGAGCCTTTTTTTATTCATTTGTAGAATAAAACTTTATTCCTTAGGTGTTTAAAAAAGAGGTTCTTAAACGAAATTTCCTTCTTCAAACTGATCTCCTGAAATATCTATTTATTCAAATGTTATCCTACTCTGTGACAGGTGCTCTGAGTAGGTTATTACAAAATTTAAAATCTGAAGCAAAATCTGACAACTTTAAGAAATTTATTTTCTTTATAGACTTCTCTACCCATTGTTGTGACTTTTAGAGCTATCTCACTGATCCCAATATAGATGTGATACATTTTTTCCCCTCAATATTATCAGGTGGAGCAGTGGAACTAAAATAATGTGATACAGATTATTTTAGTTCCATTGCTAAATAACAATAAATGGGTGTGTTTGAAGAAAATAGAAACATGCAAAAATTGATGTTTATATTCTAAACGTTAGGAAAATGTAACAATTTAGATATTGTCTAATATAAACATCCATTTAAAAGATACCTAATTTTTAAGAAATAAATTTTGTTTTGTGTATACATGTGTATAGACAGACACATAGAAATGTACATAAAGAAAATCAGAAAACAATATCATCCATTACAGATAACATAATTAAATTGTGTAGAGTTGCAACTATAATAGATTAGCATGAGTAAAACTAATACTTCATTAAAGATGAGTAAAACTAATACTTCACTAAAGGAAGAGTAGAAGGTATAATATAATATGAAGATGGACTTTATTAGTATCTATAACTATAATTACTTTAATGCATAATATTACTATTTTAAATATAATGTTGCACCAAAAATATAGTTAGTCCATAAATTGAAAATAATGCATCATTTAAAATGATTCTTACATAGTGGATGATGGTATTACTTTTAAATATTTTCTTTGTGCTGTGTTTTTTAGATTTATCCTAATGCTATAGTTCCCCCCCCCATTATTTATATAATGGTTATTTACATAAAAAGGGCTCCAGTTCCAATCTATGTTTTGTTATAATAAGGTTAGGCATATTCTCATTTCAACAATTTATGGGTTACTGTGTGACCAGGCCCGGAAGTACTTAAAAAGATAGTTAGTTATATGCCACATTTTTTCACCTCTAAAATCTTTCCCGAAAACAGCATTTATTTGAGACAATATTCTCCAAACTTATCACTTAAATGCTTTGATTTTCTGATGCCCCTTAATCTTCTCAGATTTTAACATCTAATATTCTGAATGTAAATTAATAGAAATGTGGCTGTTTTACCTCAAAAACAAAAGCATAAATAGTTTTGCCTACAAGGAGACGTCAGTCAGTAAGAACTGTTATGTAATTGGTAATTAAGAAATGTTTATGTAAATATATGAAATACTTTATAGTATACTTATTCATGCTAGTCAGTGTAGAATTCACTGAAGCAGAGTTGCTTAATCTAGAAGTTTAATTTTGTTTATATTTGTTACATTTAATGTGATTAATATTAAGAAAGTACTTTTTAAAATGATGTCCTTCATGCATGCTATTAAAATAATAATTCCAATAATAATAATGTACTATTCAGACCTGTTCAAATACAGATTAAAAGCAAAATTAGTGCCATATAGTACCCTAGGTTAAAAAAAACATGTGGTGTGCTTCGGATATTTGAACATGTTATGTTTTAATCTTTTGAATTTTATAACAAAATATTTGTAGTCCTGCTTGAAAGCAATGACTAAAACATAACAGGAAAGGCAACCTAATTGCAAAATTGAGGAAATGTTATTTTATTATTGGATCAGTATAAAATGAAACCTCCTTAAAAATGTTACAAGACCATACCATTTTAAAAAGTAAAAAAGGGCAAAGGTTGTAGTAGGAATATGGCATTCTAATTTATTTTAGCATGAGCCTGTGTGATCAATGATAGATTCATTGATTTCATTTATACAAGTTGCCAGTGGTAGTTTAATAATGTATATTTGAAAATCTATTTACTTAAAACCTGTTCTCTTGCCTAGTTGATCGAACTTTTAAAAAATTAAATCTGATTAGTGTTATTGAAACTTTTTTTTTCTGAGTTCTTACTACTTCACCTTATCTGGTTTGAGAATCAGGGTTACTTGTAACAAGTAATGTGGGATTCAAGAGAGACGCGAACTGAATAATTTGTATTAGTGTGTGTGTGCACTTGTTCATTAAACAATGCCATGAATCTAATTTGGGTAATATTTCCTTTATATGCAATAGAAAAGCATGTAAGTTTTCAGAGAGATTTGTTTGCTTCATTTGTTGTTTCACCGGAATCCAGGATATTCTTTGTGTGGCTGATAGTTGACTAGGACACAGCTTCTAAACTCAATTTTTTAAGTGGAGAAATTGATTGTATCTGTAGGTATTGATATTACTACCCAGGCATCATTGGGTTTTACATGTATGTAGCCTTAGACATGGCTGGTTAACTCATGATTCATTACATTTTATGTAAGTTCATATCATTTCTTGACAACTTGTAGAAAAAAAATTCATGTACAAACTTTGTTAAATTGGGCTAATGGCATTCATACGGCAGTAGGTATATATATGCTCACATATATTTATCTAATTTGAAAACTCACAGCAATGAAATCTTTTAACATTTAATAAAAATGTTCAGCAAAAGTTCAGAATTGGTTCAGCAAATTCTTTTATTTAGAAAAAGGAAGAAATCATTGTCTTTGTTAATGGGATAATGAATTAAATTAATTCTCAGAAATAACAGTTACATAATAAACTGTACACTAATGCTCTAATTTTTCTTATGCATGCGTAGGATATTAGGTTTTCATAAACTGTTCTGTTTTAAGATTAATTGTTAATCTGTTACTATAAACATACTCACTTTGTAAGCATTGTGGATCAAACATTTACAACTAATGGTAAGCTATGTTTTATATCAGGAAGTTTGTGATTTAACAGAGCCTACAGAAAAGTATATTCTCCTGGTGGCCCCAGGCCTGTGGTTTACAGTGTTTGATATTATGAGGCTATTTAGATCCATTCCCAGAAGCCAAGATAACAGGACAGCAATTGCTTAATCAGGAACAGTGTGTGTATTTCTAATGGTCTGGGTTTTAAAGATCATCTATTGAATTGTTCTTGAATAAATATTTTGTCAGTGTAGTGGATGCTTAAGAAATCAGATAAAACAAGCTGAAGTTGCAAAGTAGAGTAAGCTCTATGGAGTATTAGAGAATATGGTTTCTAAAGATCGGATGTATGTAGCAAATTAATTATAGGTAATTATTTCTGTGTGTGCAGCAAAAGAGGAAGATATATATTTATTGCATTTGATACATACATAGGATGCATGGTTCCTTTTTACATAGAAATGATATTCTGTGTAATAAATTAATCATGCATGAAAATGCTCCTTAGAGGAAATATTAAATTAATTTGGAGGCATTTTGCATATTTATACAAATACATTCAGAATAGCTTTATTGTGTGCTGCTGAACGTTCATGGCTGAAATCCTATATACATTTTCTTGGCAACAAATCCTGTTGATTTTCAGAGTTTAGTTGTGAATATACACAACTAAACTAAACAGGAAGTCCTAAACTGAGGATACCTACCGTAATCCAGTCTCTGTTAACATATAGAATTAAATCTGAACTAAGATATTCTACTATATTAAAAAAGGAAACAATGGTACCCCGTTAGTCAATATATGTAGTGAATAAGACTGGCAATTCAGTTTTATTTCAGTAATAATGAGAATCATGCTCCTTATTTAATAAGGAGTCAAAAGATAATACTGAGAGAACCAGTAACAGTTGTGTTTATGTCTCAGAATGGTTAGAAGGTAGTGTTATGGCCCGCCAGCAACCATCAGAGCTGGTGGTAGACTCGGACAGTGAGGAGGTTGGGGAGGATCATGGGCCAGTCCTGGAGTCTGGGGAAAACTCTGACGAGGGTTGTGCGTCAGAGGCAGAGATGGGGCCAGGGCCGTCCAACAGTTATCAGCTACCTTTGGAGTCGGAGATCAGTGGGGCAGAAGAACAGCTGGAGCCTGTTCCCAATGTGCGCATACATAGAGCTGTTAAGAGAAGAGAACAGTTAAGAGGCAAGAGTCAACTCGGGTGTAAAGGCATAGGTGGATGGTGAATGGTCCCTCCCACAGGGAATAAAGAGGAGCGAAAGGGGAGCGGTGTTTGCAGGAGATAATTAGTTCATTTAATTAGTGTGAAGATTTGTTCGTGACTCTCAGAGACTCCTTGCCAAGTATTTCCTTGTACAGCATTGCGCTGGGAAGCTGTCAGCCTGGCAACTGTCCAAGCCTGATAAGGTCTGTGGTTGTAATTCACCTTTGAAAGACTGTTTGCCAGGACTTTGCTGGATGTGAATGATAGGAATTTACATTAGCCGAACAAAAAGGGATTTTATTGGGGCAAGGAGTCTCTTTCACGATTTTGTGAAGCCTAGGTCAGAACGGGTAGCTGCAAAATATTGGAATTTTAGAAATAAAAAACCTCAAATGTGCTTCTTCTTTGAAACGTTTTGTTGTTATATCTGTACAAGTGGTCCTTGACGTGTAGTGACCATTCGAAGTTACGACTGAAAAAAGGGACATGACTGTTTTTCATACTTATGACTATTGCAGTATCCCCATGGTCACATGATCAAAATTCAGATGCTTGGCAACTGGCTCATTTTTATGATGGTTGCAGTATCCTGAGGTCACATATCAACTTTTGTGATCTCCTGACAAGCAAAATCAGTGGGGAAGCCAGATTCATTTAATGACTATGTACAGCTTAACAACTGCAGTGATTCTCTTAACAACCACGGCAAGAAAGGTAATAAATTGAGGCAAAATTCACTTAATAATTGTCTCACTTAGCAACAGAAACGTTGGGCTCAATTGTGATCATAAGTCAAAAGACTATCTGTATTCCTGTCTGTTTCTTGCATGTCAGGTCCAACTGAAGATTGGAATTATTAGTCAAAGCGTCTTTGGTGGTATCAGATTTTTGGAGAATCTTTTGTCAATTATTTTCAACCCAGAAGAACTAGGAATTAAAGTTTTGGATAAATGAATGGCTTTATCAGTACTGTAGGGTATTTAACTATGATTGAAAGTAACAAACTTTTAAAATGCATTGGCTTCCCGTTTACTGTTACATCATTACTTTTACAGAGGTAATAGATTCCTGAATAGATTAGAATTTGAAGAATTTGAATTATCTAGTTTTAATTTTAATTATTTTATTGATTCATTGAAAAATGTGAGTAGGGTCTCTGTTGTTTTTCCCTCCAACTGACTCATTAGTTGGGGCATTTGTGGATTAGTAACTGTTAGTAGCAACTCTTCACATCAGAAGATATCTGTGACTTTTCAGAACTTGCACCCCCAATGTTATCTGTTTTCTGCAGCCCTCAGTAGTGATTTATACACTTTGTCTGCAAATCATCATCTGTTTCTTCTTGCATCCCTGCTTTGTCCTAACCCTAACCCTAATCAGATGGATACTCTAAAATTTGCAGATTTCTGCAGTATTTTGATTGGTTCTAATATAGATTGTTGTTTAACTCTGGTATTTGATGATGATGACTGTGTTTCGTTGTGTACGTATAACATGGTTACCTTTATTTGTTAATATTTCTTGAAGTGTGTTCATGGTGAAGGAAAAATAAACTAGTGGTATGTTTTTCATTTTTATCCATAACTTTACACACACACACCCAAACAAAATCCATGTAGAATTTTGACACGAATTTTGACAAGATTGCTGAATAATTGGAGGTACCTGTAGTTTTCTGTAGCCTTTCTGCTTAATACCCTTTGTCTTCCTATCTATAATGCTTCTGTACTCTTAAAATGTAAAAAAAAATGCAGGTAGAAAAATAGGGACCACCTTTGCTGGGAAGGTATCAGCGTTCTGTGCCCCTTCGGCATTTAGTCATGCTGGTCACATGACCACTGAAACGTCTTCGGACAGCACTGGCTCTTCGGCTTTGAAATGGAGATAAGCACCATCCACTAGAGTCGGGAACGACTAGCACGAATGTGCAAGGGGAACCTTTACCGTTACCGTTTACTCTTAAAAATAGGAAAATAAGTCTTGTTTATTAATTTGGGAAATACTATCTTTGCTAGGCTATTGGAGTTGTTCTTTTTGGAGGGGAGAATAGGAAAGAAAAAGATAAATCACATTATTTAATAACCTTCCATTAAATCCCAAAGCACCATGAACAACTAATAATGATCTTCCTTTTCCCATCTCCCCCACCAATAAAACGAAGTTTTAGAGCTGACATAGATTTGAAATATTTGCTGCATGGGATTTATTAACTGCATCTGTTTTTTTTCAAAGTTAGGATGTTTGTGTCATATTGTTAAAACATATTGTAAGCACATTTAGCATCCTCTCTAATTATTTTTTAAGGCTCTGTTTGCCTTCATTGCCGACTTTTGCAATTCAAAATTCTTTGATGCTGGTTAGCAGAGTTTAAAGCGTCTTTCTAGAGGAACATCCACTTCTAAAGTAGCTTGTGAATTTAAGGAGCAGCTGTATTTACAAGGTGTCCTGGATGAAAAAGGCTATATCTAGACGCTGTCATTGTTATTTTATCAGCATCTTAAGAGTATTCACTGTGATTTTTTGCTTAACAACATAAAATACCTTTTTTTTCTTGCTGGCAATTGGACTACTTCAGAAGACACCCCAAAAAAGCCACATAATCTTTCCCCCTTCTATTCTCAATTGATTTTAATTCAAAACTTAACTTGATGTTTGACTTTTTCAAAGTTATTTTAATCTTTGCATGAAAATGAATACAGCAGAATAGTAACTGTAGTTTGGTTTAGTTCCAGGTTAATTGAAATGATCATCCATACTGCTAAAACATGCAGGTAATTAGGGCCTTCTGGATTGCAGTTCATTTTCATTATGACCTCCTTTGTTTTTAAACACTTTGTGTCTCTTAATCCTTGCACAGTTCAATAAGGTAGTTGAAACAGTCAACTATTTCCTACACTTTTAGAGTCTTCATTTTGGATTAATCTACCCATTTTCTTGGTTGTATTTAGGACCAATTGTTACACAATTCATGCTCAGTCATCGATTAGTCAGAATAGCAACAGAATAACAGAATAATAGAGTTAGAAGGGATCTTGAAGACTTCTAGTCCAACTCCCTGCTCAAGCAGGAAACACTAGACCAGGAGTGTCAAACTCACATTGTCATGGCGGCGTCACATGATGTATTGCGACTTTCCCCCTTGACTAAACTGGGCATGGATGTGGCCAGCGTGTGACACATCTGGCCCGTGGTCTGCAACTTTGACAGCCCTGCACTAGACCATATATATCAGATCAGATAAATAAAGCATTATCTTATAAGTC
>JANHFQ010010252.1:70614-88103 GCA_032468035.1 Aparallactus werneri | reverse complement strand
CTCTTATGAAAAGTCAGGAGAGTGGAAGTCAATCTCACTTTAGGTGATAAGATATTCCATAGAGCAAGAACTTTGGCAGAGAAGGCTCTTCTCTTTTCTATAATCAATAGGAATATTATGAAATATTGTGTAAAAAACCCTAGAAGACACCAAGTGACTGACTTCTGCTCTACCATTTATTTCAATGGCACTGAAATTTGATTTTTTTAAATTTTATTTTGTGAATGGACAAAAGTACCGAGCACTAGAGGACAGAGGACTGGATCCTCTGGAAAAATCTTCCAAAATTTCTATTTAAATTTTTCTTTCAAGAAAATCAAATGGTTACTTTCCACTGTTGCTACTTAATGTATGTGAAAGATAGCTTATCTTACAAACAACAATCCTTCAAACAACATATAGATTGAAATAGAGATGCAAATTAAAGAAAAGCTATTGATATAAGAGATAGCCCATAATGAAAAAAAAATTAGTTTTTAAGCCAAACCGATCAATTGCTTGCAATCTCAATTGTACAACTTAATCTTCAAGACATGTAGTCTGAGGAAGGACTTCAAGGGGAAAATGGCAGACTGAAAGACAGCTCTGGAGAAAAACAGAGCTGACATTGGCAGTATTAACAAAGGATCCTCCAATTCTCTCTGGATCAAACAGAGACGTGAAATCACCCAAACTATTTTTTACAGTTGTGCCTCTTCCTCATAAATGGACCATAAGACACTGATTCCTGGCGTGTGGCAGGTAATTGGGCCGGGAGGGGGGATTCACCATATTTACTCCAGCTGCAAACAGACCTAAAGAGGGCATTAATTTCTCTTGCTAACTATTTTCAGCAATTGCCTATTAACAATTTCAAAGAAGTTAGACATCTGCAGAGTGACAAGGTTGGAAATACCAAATGTGTGCGTTCAATCCTCAGTAAAAGTATTTGAAATTTTATTTTTATATTTTTTTAGAACTCAAAATGAACAGCAAAAAACAAGACAAGGTTTTGGTCTCAAAGTTTCATAGGGTCATAAAACATTGAGCTTTGGACTTCAAATATTAAAATTTTGAAACTATTTTTTAAAGATAAATGTATGCTTGCAAGAAATAAAATTTGTTTTTGAGATAGGAGATGTAGTAAGACAAATAATCTATAATGGCATTTGAGACATCTTTGAGGAACTGCACAGAGACCTGCCTCATGAATTTAATTCAATTATGTCAGATATTGTGTCTTTTTTCAATAAACAAATATTTATTAAAAAATTTTGAATACATTTTAAACACATTTATATATTCATATATTTTAAGCAAATTTATGTCCCACCAGCCCTCCCCCCCAGACTTCCCAGAGATTACAGGGTATTGTTCTTAACAATCTTATGCAAACATAAGCTAACTATCTATAAACATTTTAAAAACCTTTAGCTCATTAACTCCCTTTTTAACTAAAAATAAAAAATACATCTTGTTGAATTATCAAATTCATTCATATGCTAATCGAAATTTCTTAATCCCATATTTACACTGAATATAATCAATCCAATTTTCCCAGTCCAAAACATATCTTTCTTGGGATTGAACCTTCATATATGCTGAGATTTTTGCCATTTCTGCTAAATATGACACTTTCAATTTCCATTCTTCTATGGTTGGTAGGTCTTCCTTCTTCCAATATTGTACCACCGAAAGTCTTGCTGCAGTTATTAAATTTAACATCAATTTAGTTTCTTTAACGGTACAGACTGTACGGAAACCTTTTTCCTTTTAGCTTCTAGACATTTTTAAAAATAAGATACAAAATTGTATTGGCAAGGACGATTTTTTAAAATCACGAATTAGCAACATTGCCCTGATGGGTGGGGCCCAAGAATATAATTTTCAAATGCGTTTTTGGTGATATCCATTCAGTTGTGTCCAATTCTTGGCTTAGATTAAAAGGGAGGGGTTTTTAAAGTGGTTTTAATGTATTTTAAATTATTAATTTTAAAGGGGCCAAATTATTTAATTTAATTTTAACTGTGTCTGTGTTGTATTTTAATAATGCCCTGTAAAACCGCCCTGAGTCCCAGGAGAAGGGCGGTATATAAATCAAAGTAATAAATAAATAATAAATAAATAAGCTTTCAGAACTTCAGAAGACAGTTGCTTTGACCAAGTGTTTAGCAACTCCTTGCAGCCATAAAGGACTAGATATATTGTATTTTTAATCAAAATCATTTAACACTTTCAGGAAGCTGTCTCATTTCCTAAAAAAGAATATGGCACTTTTTAATGATTTTTGCTGTAGGATTTAGCTACAGCTCCAGACTGCCTCAGTTATGAAAGGATTATTTTATTTTTCTTTGGGAACTACATATCTTGCTTTAAATAGTCCTGAAATAACTATGGACATGTTCATTATATGGCTAATTCAGTGAACATTATACTTAACAAGCTGATGAAATTATATTAAACAGTTTAGGACTGAATTATTTAAAGAATTTCCTTCACTCTTCTCAATCTGTCTATCCTTTAAAATCAAGATTTTAATTTTTTAAAATTTTTCTTGTTTTCCTGTAGTTCCCCAAAGACATAGGGCAACTATGGTAATTTATCAAGTTTTGAACTATCTTTTTGGCCGATAGTAACCTTTCAAAGTCTGAAGCAGGGGTGTTTTGGTTATCACAATCTTGAACAGCAGATCTGCAATACTTTACAGCATTTGTATACAAAATTTATGCCTATCATACAATGTGAAGCAATGGTCATCTGGGTTTGGCAGATTATCAGGGCCCAGAATGGAACAGGGGAAGAATACTGTACACTTTATCTCAGTCTGAAAACTGACGTGTTGGTAAATGCAGTATAACTATGGAACTAATATTGAGGCTAACAACTGCATATTATGCCTGAGAATATTTTTGGAAACTTAACAGCTTAGATGGTGTGAAATTTGCTGAAACACTCCCAGAGGTTTGACTTTAGGGACAACAGGAGCATGGTTTAAATGCCTAAAACATATAAGACTTTCTAGTGCATTCTTGCCAATTCACAAAATGACTGTCACTATAAGAATGGTCAGATGGTCAGTCTCATTTAGAAAAAGGCAAAATCATATAATTGTTCTGTTCTCCTCATTTAGTATACTAGTTTAACTTGATCCGGGCAAGGGGGCACACTTCCAAGCAAAACACTGTCTGCAGCCTCCTGCTATTTTTATTTTCTAAGAATGCCTCTGAGGCCATTCTTGCAAAATGAAGATGATGTTGGAGTGTTCTGCTTTGCTTGGCGGCATTTATCTTTGCCACTTACTTTTTAATTAAAATGTACTTTAAATAATTAGATGCAGGAGACAATGGAGCCTGGCAACACCAAGGGAAGTATCTATTATTGCCACAGAGTTTTAGTGCTGTATAGGTAGCCACATTTGGCTTTGATGGTGGCTAACATATTCACCATTCCTTCATCATTACCCGAGTTGTTCTGAACCCATGAATACAGATATTTTTTAATCCATCTTCACAGATATATACGGTACTTAGTTCTATAGGCATATGATTTCCAGATAAAAAGTGTATGGTAAATTCAAATATGGTATTTGCATTAGGATGAAATCCTTATCAAGAGCTGTGGTGGTGCAGTCTGTAGAGTACTGTTCTTAGAGTGCAGCTGCCTGCAATTAATGCAAAGTATGCAAAGATGCATACTTTGATGTTTTGAGCATGAGTGAATCCATTTCAAGTTTTTATTTAGTTCAAATTCATGCATTGCTGAGTGACCTCTCAGCAACCTATGCTGTCTCATAGGGTTCACAATAATGAAAATATCAATTGGACTTGAAATTTGAAAAGCGTTAATGAAAAGGGATTAGAGTCAAATAATTTAAAATTCATGTTGAAAAAGTAATTGGGAAGTCTTGTGGGGACCTGATGAATGAGGGAAGGCTTGTAGGTGCCTGAGGATGGGGGAGTAGGCCTCTACAAGCCTTCTCCTCTTATAGCCCAAGGCTATAAGGATCCCAACAGGCAGGAAGCAGAACACAAAATATCATCACAGGGGATAGAGCTCACTTAGCAGCTCAATTTAGCAGCAAAATTATGACAGAGCCCCTAAAAGATACTTACAACTCCGCTTTGCCCTTACAATTGATCATAGGGCTGTTATAGCACCCCCTTATCTTTTCCTCACCTCCATCTTCCCCTGCTGAATACCTACAGGCCTCGGGCTTGCTCCCTACTCCCGTCACCCATTGCACACTTAGCTTTTGAAGATCTCTGGACCTCAGCTGGGGAAGAAGGATAGGTTACTCATTCTTGGGCTGTGTTGCTGCCTGCAGGAAGTGGTCATTTTCAGCCCACAGGCAATTCCTTAAAGTCATGCCAAAATGGCAGCCACTTCCAGCCCAGGAATGGACAGTTCCATTCTGCTTCCCTAATGTGGTCTGTACAGTACTGAGGAGAAGTCTAGAATTGTGAAGATCTTCAAAACGTAAGTGTATAATGAGTGAAGGGGTAGGAGGCCCAACCCCTATGGGGACAGGTACCTGATGGGGGCAGAACCTGCATGGACCTGGGGGGGGAAGTAGGCCAAGGCTATGGGGACCCCAAGAGGCAGGAAGCAGAACACAAAGTATCATAGGGAATGTGGGAGGCCTGGGGCAGGCAGGGCTGGGTCTGCACTAGGCCTTCCACGGCCTCCCAACCCAAGATCCCCTGTGCTCTGCTTAATAACAAAGGAGAGCAGGAGGTGGGGATTGTTAAGCAATTGTTGTCATCCCTTGCTATAGTAATGGGCAGGGTCCATTACAGTCGTATATTTCTCATTCACTGTTTTAACAATTATATCCCAATTATACACAATCCACAAGAAAGTTAGGCTAGTCTATTGAAACACAATTTTAATGCTTGCAACTATTCTTGTTTCTTACAAGTCAAAAGGTTTCTAAACCATTTCTTCATAAATATCTTACCAGACCCATGTTTTAAGCTACCAAGGTTGCTATGGGAAGGGTACTTCAGGCTTTGACTTGGAATATTAAGATTCATAAACTTACTGACCCTAACTGACCCCAGATACTATGCAGGGACTGAAATGCTTCTCAGAGTAAGATTTATAGCAGTTTAATTAAAAGAGTCCGTTGACAGTAGAAAACAATCATTAGGTTTTAACCTCTTGAGAGAATAAGGAAGAAACAGTGCCAGCCTGGCACTTACTTTGAAGAAGTAAGCAACATAATAATTTCTATTTTCTTTCCATCACGGTTCACCTTTCATTAAGAAATGAACATAACACTCTTTAGGATTTGTAGTGCTTACATTCTCCTGTTCTTTATTCATAGTAATGTCTGCCTTATTTTACATTGGTATAGGTCTAAGAGGTAGAATAGCATTGTAATTCTATCTGCAATTCTGTCGGTTCCATTTCCATTCTTATAAACAGTCTCATCTAGAATAATAAATTATCAAATGGCTTCTTGCTTCTGGTAGTACCATTATCACTAGATCCATAGAAAACACCAAGGGTTAGTAGCTAGCGCATGCACACACACATTATTAATATTTAGATATCTTTTTCTCTTAGAATATAGATTTAGTCCTGCAGTCTCTCAGGAAATTAAATGTATTCTGCATCAACTGGCAATTGGATATCCTATGATTGCAACTCTCAAAATTTACAAGATCTATACAGATTAGAATCTCAGGCAATTGTGGCCTTAACATATCTGGAAAGTGTTAAATGGGGAATGGGAAAGGCTAATGCAGAGGATTTTATATTACATTACATTTTAGATTTTAAAAAGAACTACCGTGTATACTCGAGTATAAGCCGACCCAAGTATAAGCTGAGGTACCTAATTTCACTCATGAAAACTAGAAAAGTTAGTGATTTGTGTATCAGCTGGGCCACCGATTTAGCCCTGAAAATCAGCTGTTTTAGTTCTGGTCAGCCATTTTGAATTTTTTTAATTTAAAATATTTTTTTTGCTGGGCCCTCCCAGCAAACAGCAGTGCTACTGCAAACAGAGCGAATAAAGGTGACTGCAGGTGGGTGGGAGGGTCCAGCAAAAAAATAAAATAAAAAAACAAAATTCAAAATGGCTGACTGGAACTAAAACAGCTGATTTTCAGGGCTAAATTGATGCCCGCACAGCATGTTTGGCACGCACTATGTGGGCATCACCATAGGCCCCAAAAATCAGCTGACTCGAGTATAAGCCGAGGGTGACTTTTTCAGCACATTTTGGGTGCTGAAAAACTCGGCTTATACTTGAGTACATAGGGCATTAAGAATGACAGCTAAATGTAATTCTAACATATGAGGATGCTTGAGCAAAACAAACTGTCCCATTAGTTGTATATGAAGACTTGAAGCCATCTGACTGCTTTCAATTTAAATTTGAACCCAGTGTTTTAATTCTTTCTTGCCTGGGCAAGAGTCATATTATTTAACTGAATATTATTAATTGCATGTTGTATACTTGTACTTAGTTTTAATGCAAGAAATCCCAAACCTGCTTTTCAGGAAAAGTAAACCTGAAGCTGTTGGTTACCCATTTTATTGTACTCTCATTCTAAAGCCAAAAGAATGTGAATTGCTCTAATATTGAAGACTAGTTGAATACACTGTTAAACCTATAAGATTTTCTGTATTGATTTTCAGGGAACTCAAATGGCAACGAAGCTTTTAAGATGCTATTACAGGATTCAGAATGAAACTCTGGCTTATATAATGTAGTAAAAATATCAGTTCATTATTACAGGAGACATATAACCTTACAAGAAATTTAGTTATGTGACAATCATGTAAACTTAACAAAGAAAAATTTTTACTGAATGAAACTGATACTATTTCTGAGTAAAACACAAATTGTTTTAAGATGCAATTGCTACCTTATAATAAATTGTCTCTTTAATCTAGGTTTGAAAGAACCCCAACCGGCTGTATCATACAGTGCTCTAAGCCATACATTGTAATTAACAAAGAAAAATGGCCTGATACCCACATTATCATGCTGAAATCAAACCACATTCTTCCTTAGTGTGAGCCTAATTTATATATTATGTCTGTAACATTTGTAAAATATCTACTTTATATGAATTATACCCATTTCGATGTTAAATACAGGAGGAAGCCAGCATTCCCTTCCAGAATCTTAGGCCATAAATGTTTCAAACAACTACTCTGTTCAGCTACAATGGATTTATAACACCAAGAAGGAATCTATTTGCTTTTTCTACCTCCCCTTTTTTGTTGTCTTGCTCTGACTGACACAAAACTTCTAGTTAGATAAACTAGTTTCTCCCTGTATCTACCGTATTTACTCGAGTATAAGTCAATCCGAATATAAGTCGAGGTACCTAATTTCACCCATGAAGACTGGGGAAAGTTAGTGACTCGTGTATAAGTCAAGGCATCAATTTAGCCCTGAAAATCAGCTGTTTTAGTTACGGTTGGCCATTTTGAATATTTGAATTTTTAACTTTTTTTCGTTTTTTTGCTGGGCCCTCCTAGCAAACAGCTGTGCTGTTGCAGAGATTTTTGGGGCCTAAGGTGATGCCCATGCAGTGCATTTGGCACACACTGCACGGACATCACCTTAGGTCCCAAAAAAATCAGTTGACCCGAGTATAAGACGAGGGTGACTTTTTCAGCTCATTTTGGGGGCTGAAAAACTAGACTTATATATGGTAAATCAGAATCTGATGTATAGTGGATACTGAATGAGAGGTTTTTGATTCAGTTGCTAAAAAAAGTCTGTAGTGTAAACAAGCACTGAAAAAAATGAAATAAAAGAAATTACTGCAAGGTCCATTCTAATAATCCCCATGAGGTTCAGTTGAACTAGCTAAATGACAATGAATCAGAGGAATTCTATTCACAGACTCTCGTTCATATAGTGAAACTTTTTAGAGAATCTAAAGTCATGTGATCAAATTTCATGCCGCCAGTTAATGCAGACCATTTATCACTTGTCCTTCTGAAGATTGGCACCTGAAAGCTTATGCTTAATAGTTCCTGGCAACCATATATTGTTCTACCATAACACGACTTCCCTTCTATAGTTTATATTCAAAACTCAGTACTTTTGAGGAATGTGTTATCATAAAGATTGAGGGCAAACAATTCAACAGTCTTAATCTTCAAAAAGAGATTCAATGTCCTTCATAAGAAGTTTTTGGTATGTGGTACACAGAGCCTCCCACAAGGATGATAAACATGACATGAACACATTTAGTCTCCCCAGCCCAGGAAAAAAAAGGTAACTTAAGTTGAAATGTACATTGTAACAAGCTTGCAGACAGTACTGTAAAGCAATTTTTAAAAAATGACGTTAAAAGTTACATGAAGCTACTGAATTAGCTTAGAGAATCAAACAAATAGAAAAGCAATTTAGTTGTAATTCAGAGGAACAGTCTGGTTTGGAAGACTGTCGGCTTTAAGACTGGAAGGTTGGATTAACCATTTTTGCGGAATATTTTACACATTCTCAGGTTGCTGAGGGATTAAAGATAAATGTAAAATCTTGGCATTGTTTATGTTAAACTCGTCAAGAAAAGTCACAGAAATTGTGCCAAGAAGGTATTTTCTAAATTCTCAAATTTTCTCAGATTTTAAATGCTACAGAGCCCAAAGGAACCAAATTAGATATCTGAACTATGTACATTTAGTGGGGAAGGAAAACTGTAATTTATGTTCAAGTCAGAAATTATATCATGGCAGAGTAAAGGAGTCACATTTCGCAAATCAGTTATTCACAATGATAGCTGGAGATTATGAGACTCAGAGGTATTATGGTGCTAGACTTCTTTTAGCTCATCCTCTCTCCCTACAATTTGGCTATGGGAAAAACTAGGCATGTCTTGAACTCCTGGAAGAGAAGTTGGATATAAATCTAACAATTCAATTAAAACTCTGATCTGGAAATAATAGATGGTTTATGAATTAAAATTATTTCACAGTGCTACTATGATTTTTCAAAAGCTTGAACCATTTACAACTGAAATAAATGTCATAGAATTGTCAGGGGATAATTTACTCTCGCATGTTTATCTCTTGATAACTAGCATATGTTGTGCTTCAGTTGTGTTCTTGTCTGGATTGTGAGTCCTTGCATTCAGTCACTCGGGCCCTGGTCAGGTCATATCTGAACTGCTGCAACACGCTGTATATTGAAGAGTATTAGGAAGTTATAGCTGGCACAGAATGTGAAATGGATGGCATATAAATTTAATAAATATTTGAACATTCTATAAGAGTATAATTGCTGCAAATATTCACTCATACTGCAAAATAGTTCTATTATTATTGACATATGGTAGTCAGGAGATGACAATGCTGTTGGAAAGTAGTAATTTGGCTTGCCAAGGTACCAGCCCCATTATAGGACATCCTTATGCACTTCCCAAGGTGTGCCACAGGAAGCGAACTGGCTTCACACCAGAGAGAAAGATGAGTGGCTCTTCCTGCTGCATCATTAAGTCCCCCTCCCTTCCCAGAGCTGCCTTGCAAGCAGGGGCCGCAACAGGGAAGGTTCAGAGCCATCAGGAATCTGTCTGCCTGCACAGAGCACCAGCTCGTCTCCATACTGAAGTGGTACCTATCTATCTACTTGCATAGAACATGCTTTCGAACTGTTAGTGGATAAACGCTGAGGTAAGAGGAGCTCACCATGTCACGCAGTGCTAGGGCTCAAACTGCCAGAGCTGAGATCATCTCCTGCATCATTAAGCCACGGAGTCACTGCACCTCTAATAGTTCAATTGAGATAGTAGACTTGGCTAAAACTCATTCAATGCTGCTTAATTTCAATGCAACATTGGATATATGTTTAAGAACCTACTTTTTTAAATTCAGAATTTGTAAGATGCAACATTACGGTTACAACTTTTGAACCAAACCTCAATCAACAAAACTGATTTTCCCACCTCCTCCTCTCATTTAAATATCATAATAAGTCCATTGAGATTTTTAAAAAATTCTAAGAACAGTCTCTAGCTAGAATCTTCAAAGAGCTTCATTCAAAAGAAATTCCAATATTTAATGCCAGTAAAGGATTTTGAACCAAGTGATATTAATTTATAATAATTTTTAATTTTTTGCAAGGCCCAAATACACTTGTAATTCTAGAATACCTACAGTCATCCCATTTCGGGTATGTATTTGTTGTATTACAATTGTCTTAAACCATATTTGGCAAAAACAATACACAATTAAGATGCTTCCTTTTCAACGTGAATATTATGCAGCCTTAGATTCTCTAAGCATTTATAGAAAATAGTACATATACATACAGTACATATTAATTTTTAGGTTAAATCCTGAGTTGTTGGAATTATTATCCTTAATTACAACTCTCCAAATTGACTTTGATTTATATGTATTTATCTCATTTGATTTAGCTGTCATAGCATCAATATATTTATCTTTAAAAAATCATATACATTGATAGGATCCACAGATATACTACCGTAGTAAATATTCACAGGATCTTGCTATATTGCGTCTTATTTTAGAAGATTCTTCAACCAAAGTGTCTCCTACTTTAAAACTATTTGTTAAATTTATTTGCTGCCTATCTTACTATGGGGCTATTCTAGGCAGTTTTAGTTTTAGGAACAATTGGCATAATGATTGCTTTTACTTTGTTAGTATTATAATTAATGTCTATGGACATTAATTATAATGTCCATAGTCATCCAGGTCATGGTTGTCCAAAAGGTGCTTTTTCAAGAAGCAAATGGACTTTCTGGTTTTTCTTTGAAGAAGAATCCAAGAAGCTTCTTCAGCTCAGAGCTCAAAAAGCATCTTTGGGACTACTGTAACTCACCCATCTTTGATTTTCCAATCTACTTTCAATGATTACAGTTTTAATATTTAATATTTGAGCATAATTCTAAAACTAATAGTCCCAGTATCCTAACTTGATTAGAACATAACCATTGTCCTAGACGTAGAAATAAAAAAAGAAAGATCAGTTGGGTACATTCAGTGACAGAAAATGAGCATAGCTCAGAACAGACTAACCACAGCTCAGAGAAAAAATATTGCCTGAATGCTATGCAGACTTCGATGATGACATCACAAAGACAATACAAATGTAATTTGCATTACAGTGTTGAACACAAAAATATACCTTGTGTGGCATTTCCATGGCACAATCATATATATCTTTACTTTTCATCACCATCATGGATGCTGGTGCTGCCGATACTCCATATTATTAACCATAAATAGATGTGCTAATGGCCTGACTTGATGAAATGTGGTTTCTTAAAATTCCTACAATAGTTATAATCAACCTAGTTATTTCCAGTCCTTCCGGACACAAATCTATCATCAAAACATAACAAGTTTAACAGCAAGGGACTATAGGAGATTTGCAACAATAAGGAAGTTGTTTGCCATTCTTCCAGGATGGTTTCTGCATTTTCTTATTGTAATTTACAATCTTGGTAGTTTTGCATTCAACTATTAACTAAGCCTGACCTTGCTTAGCTTCCCAGCTCAGGCATGATTACCTAGATGCTGCTACTTGCTAAGCAAGGTTAGGTTCCCATGTTTTTAAGTTGTTTAACCACAGCAGAAAAAGCTACATTTTAATTAACCAAATCCCTAATAGCAGCCTTTACCCATAGGCAAAAGAACTCTGAAGGTAAACCACAAAAAGCCTGAAAAGCAAGCATTTAAAAAACTTTTTCTCCCCCATTGAAATATAACAGAAAAAATGTGCTGTATAATTGTTTTATTTTCTGCTTATTAGTTCTTTTACCAACACTACAACCATATTGCAGACACAAAAATCCTGTTTACTTTATTCAGGGAGATCACAGTCTACAGACTTATCAAACATAGTTAACGCCATTCAAAATGTATTTAGTTGTACTTTAAAAGTCACATGAACACAGAAGTTGTATGTACTGATTTTTTTTAAAGGAGTGGAACTCTAACAGATTGCATTTAATCTTGCAAGCTGCAGATAAATATCTAAAGCCATTATGGCTACTTTGAGCCACAGAAAAGACAAAATCTTGTTTCTTTGGAAAAGGACACTTATAAGTTTTTGTACATTTTGTTCAGTAGCAAAAATTATTTGATCTATTTGCCACATATCTCGTTCAACATCTGTGATTTTCATCCAAAACTGTTGATTTAAAAGGGAAAGCAGAAAGTATTCTTTTGAACCATAGAGAATCAGCATACCTGGAGGAACAAAATTAAATGACATACACAAATTATGTATCCAACTTAATACATTTGTATGAAGATTTGATTCTGCCTCATTTGGAGAAAAGTACTACAAACTCTATACCAAAGGTAAACCCACCTATGTTTTCACTGCAATTAGTTATACGAAAGTTTGAGAACCAGTAACAGATCTTCAAGTTTTCCAGTTTAGGCAACTACTTTGTGCTTGTCTTTAGCTATTCCAGAAGACAGTCAATTGTTTATGGACATTTCTGTGTTTAACACAATCATACTGTAATAGTTTAGTTTATTGTTCTCATTTTATGTTTTAAAAGATTATTTTCTGAAGGAATGCTGCATTTTCTATTGAGATTAATTTCACTGATTTTATACTAAAATTGTTTATAGATTCATCTAGAATTAGGCTTTATTTTCTGTTGAGTGATGCTAAGCATTGAGTTTTAAGAAACTAATTCAATATAATTTTATCTCTCAAACATCTTTGGTAAAAGCTTTAGCTCACAATTTAAATAGAAAAAACACTGAAGTGTAGTATAATGCCCCAATTTAAACAGATACCCTTTAGAAAATTGGAATTTTCTTCTGGGTTTGTAGCAATACATTCCTAAAATTCCTCAGATGAGTGTTACTCCTTGAGGAAATCCAAAATTAATCCTTAAGGCTGAATAAAAAACCAGCTGTGTTACATTTTTGCACCCAGTATTAATACTTCATTGAAATTTTATGCTAACCTGAATTCACAATAATCTCCCCTGACAACTAATCAGATATTTGAATGCTGAGATATGGCAAAATAATGATTGCCTTACAAAAATAACACGGAAGTTTACATTCATAGTCATTTGCTCACTCTCCACCCCAATCATTAGCTACCCTTCCAAAGGGATTTATTTATAAATGTAGACATCCAAAAGACAAAGTAAAAGTACTGCCAGAATGAAAAGGTAGAACTTGCCTGCATATGTTCAACGTGATTTTGTGTACAAAGAGCCAAGTTTTCCAAACCCACTCAGTTGTTGCACTTAATTTAGTGGCATCCACAAACCACACTCTCACATCCTTTTATTTTGATGCATTTAAGTTTAACAATTACACAAAAGCAGACGAAGGTTCCTTCCAACCTCTCAGGTTCATAAAGCTGCATTAAGCCAAGTTAAAGATCCAAAAATATTTATTATCTGAGATGCTTTTAAGTCCAATTGTGATACTGCCATCCTGTCTCAACTGTTGAGAGGAATAGTTTTACCATTCAAGTTTTGTGTTTTAAAAAATTGCATGTCACAGCGATGCTTATAAATTATTGCTGCATTTCATGGAATGAGATTTTTTTGCACTAGAACTGGAAAATAATGCAATTACTTAATATTGCAGCTGAAAAGCTAACAAATTGCTAAGTACAGGAACTGCGGTTTGACACCAGTCTCATATCCTGCATATGGTTACTATTTAGAATGGAAACTTATTTGCATTTTTAAACATGCATGATATAAAAACTTACTTTCAATATTCTGAAGTTGTTGGCCAGATAAGCTAATATCAGGTTCTAATGTGCAACCATATGTTCAAATGCTACTTTTATTATTTATCAATGGCCAAAAGAATTCAGAATTTTATTTTCTTTCTTAGATTCTTGCCATAAAGAGGACAGAATGCAGTTAATTCATTAACAGTGGTTTTCATTTTACTAGATAACAGAGACCTAACATATTCTGCATCATGGCAAAAAGAAGCAAATTTACAGCAAAAAATAAATGAGGGAGAAAACTATCAAACCCGAAAGCATACATTTTAAAGAAATGATACATTTAGCCCCAGAACCCAAATAAATGAAGTCAAAGCATTGCAACATTTGAGAAAAATTATTTTGCAAAGCTACGTGTGTCTTCCCTCCCAACCCACATTGCTGGAAGTTTGCCACAGAAATTAATGCTTCTGTTCATTAACAGTTAGAGCATTTCTTAACACCAAGCAATTTTTTTTATTTAACCGGGAAGCAGTCAAGTGTGCAGAAGGAAAGGATGGTAATTGGAGAAGAGGTGAGCAATCATTAAAGTCCTATGGATGCTTAATTTCTGAACTTTTTAGTAAAGAGAATCATTGTTTTCTGGGAAGCCAGTGTTCCTTATGCGTGCTAACTCTCTTAATTACTAGTAACAGTTTGTCATGGTTTAAAATAATCATTAGGATTTATAGTTAGATGTTAACCATGTCAGCCCTTCATAGAGTCCATCACCCGAGGTGGCACAGGATGGCTGAACATACCAATTCCTATCCCTGATTCGGGTCAGGCCCAGTTTTTCTTGGATCTCATGTGGCTTCATGGCATCAGGAAGGTCTTGCTTGTTGGCGAAGATAAGGATGATAGCATCCCGCATTTCTCGATCATTGATAATACGGTGCAATTCCTGACGGGCCTCATCAATGCGGTCCCGATCAGCGCAGTCCACCACAAATATCAGGCCCTGAGTGCCCGTGTAATAGTGCCGCCACAAAGGCCGGATTTTATCTTGGCCCCCAACATCCCACACGTTAAACTTGACATTTTTATAAGTCACCGTTTCTACATTGAAACCCACAGTCGGGATGGTTGTGACCGCTTGGCCCAGCTTCAGTTTGTACAAGATGGTGGTCTTCCCTGCTGCATCCAAGCCAAGCATCAAGATCCGCATCTCCTTGTTGCCAAAGATCTTGGACAGTACCTTGCCCATGATGGTAGCAGTAGAGAGACAGGCATCCACAAGAAGATAAGAGAAGGGTTGTTGCTACACCCAGTGACCAAAAAAAAAAAAGAGCCACACCACGCTGCTGGATAGGAGCCAAATGCAAGCTGAAGTGTATTTACTACAACCACAAGCAGGAAGCCAGTCAATCTGATCTACAGCAAGCGATGGGAGGACAAAAGGTGGCAAGGGGGAGCACCACCCTGACAGGCGCCAACAGGAAGAACGAGAAGGCGGGGAGGATTGAATGCAGTTTACTGCCACCGGAGGGGCGAAAGGACCCTCCGGGAGACCCCTCCGAGAGAACTGGGGCGGAGCTGGCTCAGAAGGGGGCGGGGCTTCATGGGGAAGGGCCGGAGCGCCCGGCGTCTTTCAGTCAGTCCCTCTCAGGCCTGGGCGTCTCCCCCCTTCTTTTCCAGTTCCGAGACTCTCTTTAGCGACGGTGGGGGGGCTGTAAAGAGACAAGGAAGGGGGGATGGGGGGCAACACAGTCAGTCAGAGGAAGGCTCTCTCTGAGGTGCAACATTGAATTAAAAAAACCGAAGCCGTTCACCCTCCCCACGTACTCACCTCAAGTCGCGCCGGCTCGTCCGTCCGTCCGCCCGCCTTTCCGGAAAGGGAAAAGA
This sequence comes from Aparallactus werneri, assembly GCA_032468035.1. Classification (NCBI taxonomy): domain Eukaryota; kingdom Metazoa; phylum Chordata; class Lepidosauria; order Squamata; family Lamprophiidae; genus Aparallactus; species Aparallactus werneri. The sequence continues at coordinate 72,583 of JANHFQ010010252.1, read as the reverse complement.
CCCGCCTTACCGTTTCCTTCACAAACTCACTGCCTGGCTTGACTGATTCGCGGCGACCGTCTTCAACACGCAGGCGCGCACCTCGCTCCGACCGACACTTGCGAAAGACGGCCCCGCCCACAAGCGCGAAGGTGGTGTACCGGGAATTAGAAGCCACTACGCACGCGCGAGTTTTCCTCTCGGCGACGGGAATAAGCCGACGCAAGCTGGAAGGCGTGTCTAAGAGGGCGGAAAGAGGTCATTACTCTCTCCATGGAATGAATGTGTAAATACTGCTCAATAAGTTTTCCGGCTTCTCCTTCGTTATGCGCAGGCTCGCCAAAATTTTCTTGAACATGCGCAAAGAATCAATTCCGCCCGGATTCAACTGCGCAAGTGCCAAAAGAGAAAAGAGAAAAGAGAGAGAGCCTTAAAACTTTTTTTACGGGTTAACCTCTCCTAATCCGCATGCGTGGCACTCCCCACCGCCTGGCAAAAATTTCATCTGCGCGTGCGCTGTTTTGCCCTTTTTTGCGCAGTTGCATTCCCAGCCAATCGTGGAAGGATAAGAAAAACACGCGATCAGAATTTACCTCAATTGCCCGACATGGAACTACGCAAGCGCACTATCGTCATTAACGTAGCGCGGTCTCGCTGTAGCGCGCATGCTTGGTGGAGTCAGTCTGAGTTGAATTTGGAATAAGAGTTCGTCTGCGTAATGTGGAAGCGCGGCTACCTGTATAAAAATTAAAGTGATATAATCTGCGTCAGGACTTGCGCATTAAACTCATATTAAAAGGATTAAGTGGCGCAAGGACGGCAAAGAATAGGGACGGGATTGATAATTTTGTTTTTTGGAACAGCATTGGGCGGCACACGCCAGATCTAATACTTGCGTTTGAAGTTTTGAAAATTCTCTCCGCTTTGATATGCAAATGATTTCACGAAACTTTTTTTCGGCTTCTGTGTTTTCTGAAAACTTGTACTTGAAAACCGATTTATTTTCCGTGCATATGATTGTGTATCTCATCTGCACTCGTTTTCTTACAGTAACGTTGAAACGTTGCGAATTCCATTTTAAAAATCCGTATTAGACCATTCGAAATATCACAACGCTTGAGTTGGTTGTAGGGCTTATAAACGACCAAAAAACCCACTGGCTGATACTGAAATCACGGACTGGAAACCTCTTATGATTTTTAACGTAAAATGATTTTGGGACTTATTTTTACTAGAAAGGTTACAAAAATAAGGGAATTATGTTGGATTAAAATTGTACATATAACTGCTAAGAAGATTGAAAGGCACTTTTTAATATGTATTTTTTGATGTTTTTTCTCCCTTTTTTCTTTGTCTTTTCTACTCTTCATTTACAATATTTTTTCTTTGAATGTATTTCCCATTAAATATGTAGAATATTTTAATTAAAACTTTTAAAACAATTTTTACTTAAAGTTCATCTATAAAGCAATATGGGGAAGTAGCAAATGTTCAGATTTTGCTAAATTCTTTGATGGCTTCAGGTGGAGCCTAGTCTTTGAACTTTCATAATATGCTAATAAAAGGTAAAGGTAAAAACTCATTTGGATAACTTTAGAATATGAAAAAAGGTATGCTCTAATTCAGATAATTTTTAATCTTGTTGGCCAATCAACAACCTCTGGGTTCTAAGGGTACTTTATTTTGAATTACTAGCTGAGTACCCGGCATTGCCCATGTATTATTTTGTGGGAATGCATTATTGTAAGAGGAAAATAAATATTAGAAATGAAACAGGAGGTAGTAAAATGTTGGGAAACTAACAGTGTTTTATTGAAGGTAAGGGAAGGAAAAGAAAGAATTGGGATGTGAGATTTATTTTATGGAAGGATAATAGATTGGCTGATGGCTTTTTACAAATAAAATTAACAGCGTTTTACTTTTCACGGAGAGAGGTTTGGAAATAAACTGGGAAGAGGGAAAACTTTTCAGGCTATTTAAGCTTAGAGCA
>JANHFQ010010246.1:13414-29340 GCA_032468035.1 Aparallactus werneri | reverse complement strand
AGAGGACAGGAAGGCCTGGAGGAACATTGTCCATGGGGTCGCGATGAGTCGAACACGACTTCGCAGCTAACAAACAAAAAAAAAGCTGAAATAATTCTAAAAACTGTTATTTTAGTAAGAGTTGTAAAAAAGCATTTACAAATTAGAATTTAGCAAGTATCCTCAAAGTCTCTATACTGAGGATTTGTGTTAATTTCTTTTTAACATAGTCAATTTAATTTGTTCAAAATAAGCCACATGATTGCTAACAATAAATAAGAAAAAAACCTAATGGTTTTAAATGTTCACACTATTACTCTGTCCAGCAGAATGGTATGGATTAAAGAACTAACTATAATTTTTCAAACAAGCTCATCATTTCTTAGATTTGCCAGTGGGTTGTTTCATAAGCATCCTACCACTTTCCAAACTGTCTTATTCAATGAGTACGGTATATTGGCACTGTCCTGATGTAAACTATTAAAGAACACGACTTTTATTAATTTAATATTAATTTAATTAATTTAATATTTTATATTAAAGAACATTTATAGGAAAGTGGTTTCAGTGGTGAATGATTATGCTTCCCTTCTGCAACCTGTCTTCTAAAGTTTGTCTCAAGCATCAATCCAATAATAAACAAAAAACGAAATAAATAATGGAAACGATCACATGCTAAAATACATGAAAATACTTACAAAATTATTTTAAAAGGATTTGTTTTGACAATGTTCTTTTCTGCTGAGTAAAGAAAACAAATGCAGGGTGGGGCAGAGTTCAGGCGAATCCTGCTAGCTAAGGTTTTACCCTATTAATGTAATTAAAAATATCTTTAAAGACAACTAAAGTCAATGTCTGTAACATGGAGGGCAATGCAGCTTTGATGCTAATTTCAAGCCAATTTTGACCTTTTCCTGAAAGCTGCTGCTTAAGAAAAAAGTTCTTTCCTACTACTGTAGTAGTTCTTACTTTGGACTCTGAGTTCATCAGTTGGTAGCTTCATCCTTATTTTAACAGATGGAGTTTCCAAATTACTAATTCTAAAGAAATATGAATAAAGAATATTGCTTCTCCCATCTTCCTTCTCATGAAGAACTGTCTAGGATGCTATGTAGCTTCTGCTGATATGTGAATTTCTTCCTTCGCTTGCCTTCCCTCTTCCTTAAGCTGGGGTTCATTTTGTGAATTAAAGGACAAGTGACAGCATTGGCTGGGAAAATACAGAATAGAAAATAATCCAGATTGCCCTCTGAAGATTCCTTATCAATCTTCTGAGAAGTCCTTGAGCTGAAGGTCATAAAACCCAGGTATGTCTCTTCAAATATATTTCCTACTACCTAATTAGGGCTGGACTTGAAACGAACAGCATATTTTGCAAGGGCCAAAAGAGTAGCTAGAGTGGTAGTCTGTGATGATTGCTATTTAAAATTCAAACTGCAGGAAAAAATGGTGGATGATTTTAAACAGTTTTTTTTAAAAATTAAAATAAATTCTTATAGGAAAAATTGGTACACAGCTATGCTATTACGCGATGAAACTTTCTTTAGAATAAAAACTGTTATTGGAACATTCCACCAGCAGAGAAAAATGTCAGCATCTTTAAATAAAACTTGTAGATTGTAACACTAACAGAAAGCTAACATCAGAAAGCAGGTGGTGTATCTTAGCTAAACGAATAGTGCAACACACCAAACTCCAATAAATCATCCTGGACCTCCATAGAACGTTTCCATTTTAAAATGTATTCTTAAGTTCAACATGAATAAAATGTAGGAAAACGGGAATATATATATACATATCGAAGCTCAACAAATCAACTTATCATTGTATTAACAGACTTTATACTCCATCTCCACAATGGTAGCAACATTTGTGTGTAAAGCATTTACACCAACTTTGTATGGCCTGCCTGCAAAATAAAGCCAAGCACTCCAAAATCAAACCATGCACAAGAACTCTAAATTCCACATACCTTACCAAATAGCAATAGTTTATCATGAAACTGTGAGCATGAGCTTACTCTATTTCATCATGAAGTGGCTTATGGTCAACTTTTACCAATTGCCTTACCAAAGTATAAGTACACTACATTACCTTGGTCTACTAATCTAGTCATCTAGTGGGAAAAAAGCAGTAAGATTTGTTTAGCATGATCTATTTCTTAACGAAACTATGCTGCTTTCTAGTAATTCCCTTGCTCATCTTTTGTAGGATTTTTCCAGGTATTTATGTCAACTGGATTAATCTGTAGTTCCCTGGATTTTTTCTTTTTTAAAAACATGAGAATATTAGCACTTTTCCAATCTTCTAGTGGTTCCCCAGAAGTTCTCAAAGATTACTGTAGTTAGCGATTATATCTGTTACTTCTTTTAGTACTCTAGAACCACAATGTTGAACCTATAGCATGCGTGCCCAAAGTAGTACGCGGAGCCACGTCGGCTGGCACATGAGCTGTTGCACAGCTCAGCTCCACTGTGCATGCACGCACTTCCCCCATCACATGCGCGTGTGAAGTGGCAGAGCTGAAAAACAGCTGATTGGCACTGCAGCACCCAACAGCTGAGCTTCAAACTGTTAAATTTAACTACCGGTTTGGGCGAACCGATAGCTAAAATTAACAAACCGTCGACCTGTTTGTTAAATTTAGCTACTGATTCGAGTGAACCAGTAGCTAAATTTAACAGTTTGAAGCTCAGCTGTTTGGCGCAGCAGCGCCAATCAGCTGTTTTTCCACCTCTACTGCATCATGTGCATACATGGGGGAGTGCAGAGGGGGTCACGTGCATTTTCACAGGGGCAGGGGAGCATGGAGGGAGTTGCGCATACATGCATGGGGGGCGGAGGGGTTGCATGTGCATGCACCGGGGGGGGGTCACATGCATGCGCATGCAGGGGCACGCGGCTGCATGCACGTGCACATGCACTTTTGGCACGCAATGCCAGAAAGGTTCAACACCACTGTCATAGAATATAATACAACTGACTCCAGTTTTCAAAACAGTTAGATATTTTCTTACCTATTTGATCTGCATGTCTCTTTTGCCCTGCCATGCTGCAGCTTTTGATGGGTCGGACTGTATTTCCTTTCATTAAAAGACAGATGCAAAATAGTAATTAAGCTATTCAGATATCTCCCTGTTTCTGACACCATCATTCCTTGATTTTCCTCTTGCTTCGCACATATCCAAAGTATGTCTCATTGTAAGATTCAGTTCATTCAGGCTATTTCCAGATAGAATGTCCATTAACCTGGATATTTATGAGAACTCAAGCATCTAGACATTGGTGCATTTGTTTCACTATTTCAGATTGCCCAAGCGAAAAGTCAGAGCTCACTTCCTAGGTAAGACAACATATTTTTGTACTGGGTGGAATTCAGACAATACTCCCTTATAGAAACGAATCTTTCACTATTAGTGATTTCCAAGGTGACAGGTCTATTTTTAAGGAATAAATTAATCTCTTCCTATGAAGTTAAATTTGCTAAGATATTTACAGTCAAGCAAGCTATTTTCCTTATTGTTAAAAAAAATGGAACAAATCCTTGATGAACATCAACTTTCTTTTAAATAAGGCAACATAGAAGAGTTTGAAATTACTATAAGGTTCATTTTCATGTCAAAGGCATTTTTCACAAACCACATCCTTTCTCTTAATACCTCAAGAAATTTGTCGAAAAGGAACCATAAAGAATGGAATAGCATAGCATTGTGTCATATAAACACAGTAATTGGACGGCTCCAATTGTAATTACCTCATGTACCCAAAAGATAAATCTAAGCTTTATGGAAGTTACATTTGATTGCTTATTGTTGTGAGGCTTCAGAATCTTTACCAAATAAAGATAATCCACATTGCTGCAAGCAAAAATTCCAGACTTAAGACAGATGATGTTACCTTGTTTGGATAATGAAATATCTGCAAGAAAACAACCAAGCTCAGAGAACACCAAAGACTCCTCATTTCAACCATGAGCTACAAATATTCTCCTTTATTGGCTCCAGACTTACTGTGTGCCTACTAACAGCTAAATTCTTGTTAAAACGACAAACCTACAGCCAACTAGATTTAGTTGAATTCTCTTTGGCCACATCGCAGACAAGGATAAGAATCAACAAATGTAAAAACATGATTATCCAACACAAAATAGCCTATTCTGCCCTGGTGGAAAATATATATATATAGGAATTTCAGGAATCACAACATTACTAGTCTCCTAAAAACTATTTGTCATGGAAGTTCTTTAACTTAAAATGTAGGTGTTGGTGATCATGCTCACATTCATGTGGATAATTCATTTTTATCAATTCTAAAAGAATGAAAGCTTTACCTTCTCAGGATTGTCTCAGGTTGTTTAAAAAAGAAAAGTACTTTTTCTTTGTTATGTTTGCAACTTGCTAAAATTGGAACGAATATAAATGTTGTCCTGGGCAGACATTTTTGTAAAAGATTCCATTCACTGCTAAAGATCATGTGAGATGTAAGATTTTCTGGCGCAGCCATTTTAGATCCAGAAATGGGATTTATAACATGTCAATGTGCAGAGTTCATTCTTATAGTTAGTCTGAACTGCTGTTCCAAATAAAACAATTTCTCTCAAAATATTTTGTTACAGTACTAATGTAGAAGCACCAACTGTTAAGTATGCAGAGTACTAAACTTATGATGACATTTAACAGGATCCAAACTGATTATGAAAATTCAGCAGATTTGCCCCCAGGTGTATTTACCCTGTGGAGGTCCATATATGTACTACAACTCTCTCATCGGTCATCACACACTTTTGGAAGCTAAGAGGGGGGGAAGAAAGAGTTGTCTGATGAGATGCTAAATGTTTTGGCAGATTTACACATCTCAAATCATTTTGGCTTTTAAAAAAAACTGTAATATCAATCCACAGAAATGGATTCACAATCAACTGTTTTAATGCTAGCAATACGTGCTCCTTTTTCCTCTCCCTATTAGGAGCTTAGTAGCTGTGTTCTGGCTTAAGTGCAGTTTCCAAGAAGTCTTCAAAGGCAGCCAATCACACAATCCACTTTAATCATCTACAGGAACATAACATAGCATGCAGAACTGTGGATAAGCAATTTCTCTCAAGGAACAGGCACAATTCACATACTATGGTAATAGTTTATGCCATAAACGTTATTTGGGCCTTCACGGACTGATGTATCCAGAACAATGGACACCATCGCTCCAATCAAACAACAACCCCTAGCATTTTCATGACAGGTATCATATAGACATCAAAGCAGTGAATTCATATAGATAATGAAAAGCACGGGAAGCAAAATAGCCACGTGATTCTAGGAAAATATACCAGTTACTTGCCCCAAAATTCAACATATTGTGGAAAAAGAACAATGCAAAATCAAAATAAATCTGTTGGTAAATATATTTAGTCTCTCATATATAGAGAACCATCTGAAGAGATCCATCTATGCATACAGCTGGGCTTCGATGCACTTATTATTGAGTGTATACTGAAGTGCAGATATAAAGTTAATGTGCATCTGAATTCATATCTAACAAAACAGATGACACAAACTCACACTACAGTGGTCTTCTGGCATGTACACACTGATGCACTTTCTCAACTGCTACCTAATGTATCCAGAGCAGAGTTAGTCAATCCTGTCACACTGATAATTGAGAAAATGAGAAACACTATTATGGCAATAGCAATAGCAGTTAGACTTATATACCGTTTTACAGTGCTTTACAGACCCCTCTAAGAGGTTTACAGGGTAAGCCTATTGATCCCAACAATCTGGGTCCTCATTTTACCGACCTCAGAAGGATGGAAGGCTGAGTCAACCCTCAGGGAGAAAGAACTTACTGGCAGATGCGCTGTCAAGAAAACCTCAATTTGACAGCCTGTGGGAAGAAGTTGTCCATGCAATAATTCCAGAATTCAATTGGTGGCACAAGCCACCACTAGGACTCAAACTAAACACTGAAATGACCCACATGAAGATAAATTAACTGCGGACCTGAAAGCAGTGCTCTTGACTGACCAGTGGTTCACAGAAAATAAAAGTGACCTAACCTTAAGAGAAGATCTAGCTTGGAAAGGATCCAAGCTATACGTACCTAACAGTTTAAGGCTGTTGGTACTACATCAAAGTCGTGACTCTCGACTAGGTGGTCACTTTGGAATTTTAAAAACTCTCCATCTAGCTAGGAGGCAATTTGGGTGGCCAAAAATGAAAGCAGACATGGAAGATTACGTCAAAAGTTGTTCCATTTGTGCCATGAGGAAAACGCAACCTTGATTACTTCAACAAGTAGCCGAGCCCTCTAGATCCTGGGAGGAAATTGCCATGGATTTTATAGTGGAACTCCCGGAAAGTGGAAGAAATACTGTAATATGGACTGTGGTCAATTTATTCTCAAAGCAAGCTCGTTTCACCACTTGCTCTGGATTACCTTCAGCTAAGAAACCTGCCAAATTATTTTTGAAGCACATTAACAGACTTCTCGGAGTACCAAAGTGAGTAATCTCAGATAGAGGTGTCCAGTTCATCGCAAAATTTTGGAGGGAGTTCCTGAGATCGATTGGATCATTCCAGGGACTTAGCTCAGCTTTCCATCTGGCTACGAACAGAGCTGCAGAACGTTCAAACACTATGGTGGAACAATATGTTAATTATAAGCAAGAGAACTGGCTGAAGTAGCTTATAACAATGCAGTACACAACAGCAAGAGCTGCGGTGGCACAGTGGTTAAATGCTATACTGCAGACTATCTCTGCTGACTTGTTCAGCAGTTTGGGAGATTGAATCTCACCAGGCTCAAGGTTGATTCAGCCTTCCATCCTTCCGAGGTCGGTAAAATGAGAACCCAGATTGTTGGGGGTAATATAGTGACTCTGTAAACTGCTTAGAGAGTGCTGGAAAGCACTGTGAAGCAGTATATAAGTCTAAGTATTGTTGTTGTTATTATTATTATCCATTCTGTTAGAATAGTTTGTGTCATTTTGTTTTACAATCAGCAAGCACACTCTTGCTTGGCAAAGAGCCTCATTAAGTGTCTTTGTTCTGTTCTCTGCTATACTTGCAAATTTTTTAAAAAAGCAGGTTACAGCCTTGTTTGAGGCATCTCTGATTCACGTAACCTTGTTGGAAACACTCATCTGATTTCCCAGTTCTGGAGAATTATTGCCTTCTGCTTGTGTAAGAAATATGGCACTTTGATTGTTGGACTGGCTGATGAAACTTGCTTGGTTCTCTGAATATTGAACTGAATCTTGAATCTTAGCTACTGTTCTGCATGTTTCTGTGAAATATAGTTTCATAGAGTCAGGACTGGAAGGATCTTGGAGGTCTTACAGCATGAAACTACTTAGGAAAGTTCTATCTCAAGATACTGTGGGTTTGAAATCAAATTTCCTTTGTTTTTCTGTTTAGCTATTAGTAAATTGCTTACCATTATTGAACAACTCTGTTTGTGTGTGCATGTATGAATTTCTTGTGTACAAAATCAGGAACAGGAGAGTCTAAACTACATCAGAGCTAAAACTAACTATAAAGGCTGCATGTACCTTCTGAATTCCCTGGATGATTAAACCAGTCATATGCTGACTGCTTCCTGGTGATTAATAATGGTCAAAAGCAAAGAAATATGCTATTGATGAAAGTTAATATTTGGGGATATTGAGTATTTGAGGATAATGAAGATATTTTACATTTTCAAGTTATATGATGTAAAATGCTTATTTCTACATGATATTGTATACCCATGAAATATAGGTTTAATTTATGGAAAATCTGAAGCAGTTTCAAGATATGACTTCTGGATTATTCTATCATACTCCATCAGCCCCTTAACTGTAGCAATAAATAGAAAAATTCACAAGAAAAAGAGAAAACAAGAGATAGAAAGATAGAATAATTTTTCAGACATTTGTTATATTTTAATTTCAGATTTTGTATAGGTTGGCTAGGGTGGGTTCATCTCAGTATTGTCCCATTTGAATTAGCATTCATACTTTCTTAATAGGATTTTTGGGAAAAATAATATGGTATAAAGTTGATTCTGAACCACATACAAACCACCTAGAACAGTGGTGGCTAACCTTTTCGTCATTGCATGCCGAAAGTGCGTGCAAGCATGTGCGCACCCATGCCCACACATGTGCATGCACAAATGACACCCACCCCACCCGTGCGCATGTGAGCATGATCCCCAGAGCTCAAAAACAGCTGCTCCACACTGCCGCTCAGTTGTGCTTCGGAAGACAAACATAGCTATAGTGCAGGGGCAGGTGGGAGGGCCCATTTCCTCCTCTTCCGTGACTGACTCGGCGGGAGGCGTGCCCACATGTGCAGCGGGCAACAGCTCACATGCCCACAGAGAGGGCTCTGGATGCCACTTCCGGCACATGTGGCATAGGTTCGTCATCCCTGACCTAGAATATATTATTATTTGAAGAACTATGTATCTGTCAAGCATGGTGCATAACAAAACATATAACTCTTTTACAATAGAAAAAAACAGAATGTCATTTCAGATTTTCAGTCATGGATGGATGATATTTACTGGCTTTCTATAATGTTGTGTTTAAAAACTGAACCTTTTTCTTAAAAAATGTAATTCATATGTCTTTTTTCTCTTCTTTTCTTTTATATTTTAAAGATGGATAGCTGCAATCTAATTCTAATTGTTGTGGACATGAACTACTGAATTGTTACAATACCTGATCATGACTCTCTGCGTAGGCAATGTATTTCTCTCCATATCGCCTGTTTGTTAAAGTAAATACAATGTTTCCCATGTCCCAATCCTCATCCTTACGCTCCTTAATGATCTGAAAATGAAAAGGGATAATTTTGAATTATTTTATCATTTTTTTCAACTTATCCTATGGCATTGAACTGTGCATGATCAGTGTCTCTTTCATAAATTTTGAAATGTTAAGTTACTGTGTGTGGGATGTGATTCTGGTCTAGTTTCACATCATAGCGTAACTAATTTAGCACAGAACAATTAACAAAACATGACTAATCTTGGTTTGTCTTGAAATAATTCAAACAAAGTCAGACCTACTTAATATTTGAAAAGGAAATCTTCAGAAAATTGCATGGCTGTAAACTAAAATCAGAAGTAAAAAATCAAATCCTCGCCCCAAAGGAAGAAAAGTATGCCTCTATCATACCCAAGAAAATAGCAAGGGGTTTTTCATAAAGGTACTACCGTAATAAAGTTGTGCTTGTCTTGAAAAAGTTTACCTTTTAATATACATAATAATTGAAGTAAAGCATTATTTTTCTTCTAAAATGTCTGCCAACTACTTATTAACTATGCATATCTTAAATTCATTTTCTTTCTATTTCTGTAAAACAGTAGGGGCTACGTGCCATCACTTTTATGGTTGATTTAACACAAATTTTACCACTCTATCTGTCTGTTTCTTGCTATGCAATACTGAATAATCCTTTGATTAATGTATTAGCTGTAATTGAAATAAGGTAAATTATTTCTGTGTATTTAATTTTATGGCATACAATATAGGAAGAGTTGATCAACAGGAGTGCTGATTTACCACCAGTTTATCAAGTACTCAGGAGATGAGGGCTTGGCAGCACAAGGAAACAAGGAAAAAAATTAAACCAACAACTTAATAGCCGGCGATCAGAACCCCAATCAACAACTAAAAAGCCACACACAACCAGGTACCTTATAAATATAAACACACAGAATAGCCCAGAGCACACACTCCGCTAGAGAGAAGCGCCCTGAGGATGGTCTCCAGTATGGTCTGAAAGCTTGGAAGACTAAACTTCTGATCCTGGTGACCAACCCAGGTTGGATCCTGCAACATTATCCTGGGACATGTATGTTTCCCTTCATTCAATATACAGTATGAAGAGTATTTTGCAAATAAAAAACAACAATAAATACCACAATGATGTAATCTTATATTACAATGGCAAAATGATGACAGAGAACTTTAAACTTTAAACATTAAATATTTAAAAATATTTAACTTTAATGTGCAAAGTCACTTATGCATTGGTCACCTCCTATGTGGACTACTGCAATGCATGCTACCTGGGCCAGCCTTAGTAAATGGAATAGCATTGACATGGAGGGAAGTATGCAGTTGGGTACCCCAAGGTATTTTGTCTAAGGGATAGAAGGGGAACTCACAATTTTGCAGGTGATATCAAGCTGGCAGGAATAGTCAACATTCTAGACCAGTGATGGCGAACCTTTTTGGCAACGAGTGTCAAAAATGAGAGCGAGCAAGTGTGCACATGCTCACATGTGCCGGAAATCAAAAGAGCACTTGATTTTCCAGTTTCTGGCACGCACATGTGTGCCAGTCACTTGGTCTTATGTGCATGCACGCAAGACCAGCTGTCGGTGCATATGTGCTGGCTCTGCCGGTGAAGAGAGGAAGTTGGGTGGGGGAATGCCACCTCCCTTCACTGGAAAGCCAGAGCCCCTTCCTGGCTTCGGGAAGGAAAGGGGTGTTGGCATTCCCGGAGCTTGGATTGGGGTGCCAGCAGCCCACCACTCAGAACACCTGCAAGGAGCGTGCCTGGCTGGCATGTGCATGCTAGAACCTGGGTTTTCCTCGGCCACATACACATCAGCCAGCTAGTCTTCATGCACGCCGGAAACTGGAAAGTTTGGTTCCTACCGTGAACCTCCATTCTCAGTGGACTCCACGCCGGTCTCGGAGCTAATGGGCCACGCCCACTCATTAGGCAAGACAGACTCTTTGGGCGTGGCTAGGGAGTAGAATCCCAGGAAGGACTAGCAAGGAGCAGCAGTCACTGGAATCACGGTGTAGTAACCCATGGCGTCACCCGTCGTGCGTAGACATCAGATGTCAAAGTAGCTCGTGAAGCTAGAGCTGGAACAATAAAGCTCATCACAGGAATAAGTAAAACAGGTCAAACCCAGGTTGGTTCTCGACAAGGGCCCTCTCTGGGGACAGGTGGGGCGGGGCACCGAGACTTGCGTGGAGTCCACCGAGAATGGAGGTTCACGGTAGGAACCAACCTTTCCATTCTCCAGTGGAATGACTCCACGCACGAGTTGTTCTAAGGAGGGACATGCTCTGTAGAAGGTGGAGGCAGCGGTGCTCCTGGTGGAGTGCTACATAATGCCATCTGGGGGAGATAAGTCCCTAACCCTGTAGGCATGACAAATGGCTTCCCGGATCCACCTGGATATGGTGGAAGGGGAGACCTTGGTGTCCTTAGATGTGAGGGCAAATGAGACGAACAGGGCCTCATATTTCCTGAAGGCGGCGGTCCTATTGAGGTAGAAGAGGAAGGCCCTTTGAACGTCTAGACAGTGCCACTCCTTTTCTTGAGCCGAGGTGGGCGATGGAAAAAAGGAGGGCAGGGTGGTCTCCGCGGACCTATGCAACAGGGAGCTAACCTTGGGCATAAATCTGGGATCGAAGTGGAGAACCACCCTGTCTCTGTGAATGGTGAAGAGTTGTGGGGCCACGGAAAACGCCGCCAACTCCAAAACCCGTCTGGCTGAGGCGATGGCAATTAGGAAGGCTGTCTTAATGGTAATCATTGTGAGGGAGAACGAGGCCAGGGGTTCTAAAGGGGGCCTCGAGAGGGTTTTCAGAACTAGAGTCAGGTCCAAGTGGGCGCTCTGATAACTGGCGGGGGGGTTAAGTGCAGTGGCGCCCTTTAGAAACTTCTTGACATCAGGGTGAGCTGCCATAGAAGTGCCCTTGGGGAACCCCAGGATAGAGCAGATCCTGAAGACCTGCGGGTGAAGGGTAGCGGGGCATAGCCCTTTGTCCAGGCCTGCCTGGAAGAATTCCAGAAGCTGGGGAACTTTCAAACATTCCGGGTCTATGCCTTTCCTTCTGCTCCATCTTGAAAGGGTAGCCCAGGTATAATTATAGACCCGCATAGTGGAGGCCCTCCTACTGGCGAGAGGAGCCAAGATGATGGGTGCCGAATACCCCCTTGTTGTCAGTTTGCGCCTTGCAACTTCCAGGCTGTCAGCTGGAGGCGCGCCAGTTGCGGGTGATGAAGCGGACCTTGTAAAAGTAGGTCTTCCCTCAGGGGCAGCCATAGAGGCGGTTCTGTTGCGAGCTGCAGCAGGTCAGAGAACCATGGGCAGCGCGGCCAATAGGGAGCAATGAGGAGAAGGCTCGCTCCCTCCGCCCAGGCTTTGACGATGACCTGAGGGATTAGCTTCATGGGGGGAAAGGCGTATAGTAGGCCCCTGGGCCAGGGTTGGTGGAGAGTGACGGGCCCCCGCGATGCAGGGCAGCATCCCCTGGTGAAGAACAAGGGCAGTTGGGCGTTGAGGTGGCACGCGAATAGGTCTATCGCCACCGGCCCGGACTGTTCCTGAAGGGACTGGAAGACCTGCGGGTTCAGGTGCCACTCTGAGTTGTCCGCGGTCTCCCTGCTGAGCCAGTCTGCCCTTATGTTTTCCACCCCCAGGATGTACTCCGAGCGGATTGAAAGCACAGAGTGTTCCGCCCGCCTGAAGATCAAGCGCGATAGTTCTTGCAGCTGCTTCGATCTGGTTCCCCCCTGGCGATTCAAGAAGGCCCGGACACAGATGTTGTCGGTATAGACTAGTAGGTGTTTCCCTTTGAGATGGCGTTCCAGACGGAGAGGGCCAAGAGAACCGCCCGCAGTTCCAGAAAGTTGATGGTCCATCTGGACTCCGATGGAGACCATCTTCCCTGGATCGAGATGTCTCCCAGATACGCCCCCCAGCCCAAGAGGCTCACATCCATATGAATCGTGGTCCGGTCGATGTGTAGGAAGGAAAACAATGACGGCAGCGTTGATGGACTGAGCCACCAGTGTAAGTCCTCCCTGGCCAGGGAGTCCAGGGACAGCGGATGGACGTGTCGCTGTATGATGTCCTCCTAAAAGTACAAGAGAAGGCGTTGGAGGGCCCTGGACCAGAATCGCGCCCAGGGAATGATGTCGTAGGCGGAGACCATCATTCCCAGGAGCCTGTTCGCCGTAATGGTATTCATGGTAGTCGAGCCCAAGACTTTGGATGCTAGGGAGCGAATCCTGGTCTGCCTGTCTGGCGAGAGTGATACCTGGCTGCTGGACAAGTTGATAATCGCCCCTAGATGCAAGATGGACTGTTGCGGGACGAGAAGGCTCTTCTCCCAGTTGACCAGGAAGCCGAGATGTTGGAGCTGAGCGATGGTCAAGGCCAGCTGGAAGCGAGCGAGGTCCAAGGATGGGGTCTTGACGAGGATATCGTCCAGGTAGGGAAAGATGGCGATTGCCTGCAGGCGGAGCAAAGCAATGGCCGCAATTAAAACTTTTGAGAAGACCCTCGGGGTAGAGGTGAGGCCGAAGGGAAGGGCTCTGAATTGGTAGTGCGACCGGTGATAGCAGAATCTAAGGAATCGTCTGTGACTGGGTAGGATAGGGATATGAAGTTACGCCCCCAGAAGGTCAAGAGAGGCTATAAAGTCATCTTGTCACACGAAGGACAGGATGGACCGAAGAGTCTCCATCTTGAAGGAGGGTCGGGTGATGTGACGGTTAACCCATTTGAGATCCAGGATGGGGTGGATTCTGCCCGATCTCTTGGGCACCGTAAAAAAGGGGGGAACAAACCCCTAGGCCCCTCTGACGGAGGGGAACCGGTTCTAGAGCTCTGATGGACAGGAGGTGAGTGATGGCCAGGAAGTTGTTGCAGCACTTGTCAGGAGCCCGAGGGCGTCGCACCTGCAGGAAACGGGCCAGGGAAAGATGGAGAAACTTGATGGTGTAGCCCTGTCGGACCTCTGGAAGCAGCCTCCCACCGGGGGAGGGGAAGCTATCGGGTCACTACTGCTGTTTGGGAGCACATTTGGGGACAAACGGTCTAGGCTGGCGATGTGGCTTGGGTTGCTGGCGGTTGCCAAAGAGGGCGCCGGGGTCGATCGGATGGAGGAGGCGCACCTCGAAAGGGCCGAAAGGGCTGTTGGGGCTTGAATGGAGCTGGCGGATGCGATCTGGGGCGAACTGGGAGAGCCTTACCTTTGCCCTTAATGTCCAGGAGGTAAGGCTCCAGATTGTCCCCAAAGAGCTTTGTGCCATGGAACAGAAGGCTCACCAATTTAGTGTGAGCGGCGGCCTCCACGTTCCAAGGGCGCAGCCAGGTCGTACGTCAGATTGCTACAGAGAAAGCCATGGCCCTGGCCGACCATTGAATAGCGTCGCCAGTGGTGTCGGCTGAGTACGCGGCAGTATTCGCCAATCTGCGAAGGCCGGATAGGGCCGCGGTTGGAAAATCGATCTGCTCGGCAAGTTGTTGGCACCAGATCACCATCGCTCTAGAAGCTAAGGAGGAGGCCACAGCAGCCTTGAGCGCCGCCGAAGCGGCGTCGAAGGCCCGGCGGGCCGAACGATCCACCTGTCTATCCGCGGGGTGAGACAGGAAGGCCTCTGATTCATCTGGCAATGTAGCAGTGGACGAGAGGGCCGAGACCGGAGCATCGATGGAGGGAGAGGCGAACCAGGAGGAGTTCTCTCCCAGGATATTGTAGAGCCTGGTGTTCGGCTTGGCGTCACATGGAGGAAGGACCCTGGCCCACTCCCTCCTGATCACGTCCTGAAAGAGGTCTGGCAGGGGAAAGCCTCGGGAGATCTCCCGATGAGAGGGGAGTACCACAGATGCGTTGATACTGCCTGAGGACGTTGCTGGTGGGTTGGAAGAGGAAGAAGGAGCTTCCAGCTCGAGGGCTGAGAGAATATTCTTAACCACCTTCAGATACTTTTTGGGGGCAAAGAGCCGGGTGGAGGAGGGAGAAGTTTCCTCATCATCATCCGAGGAGAGGAACTCATTGTCGGGGTCCCCCAACCCAAGGGAGGCCTGCAAGGTGGCTTCTTCTTCCAGCTCCTCGTCGGAAACATCGGAACCAACGAGCGTGATGTTCACCTCCTTATTCAGGCGGGCACACTTGGGGCCAGCGATGCCAGAGGGACCTGGTGCAGGGCGCTTGGAAGCGGACTTGGAGGGTGGGCGCTCTGCTGACATCCGGAATTCAGCCATGGCGATAGCTACGGATGAAGACACAGCTGTCTGCACCATGGCCTGGGATGGTAGTGTGGATCTCATCCAGTGGGATTGACATGCGGGTCTCCTGTGTCTGAACTGAGGAGTCCATATCTGTGAATAGAAACAGAGAGGAGATGCCATAGTGAACCACCGAGGAGAGCGCCAGAAGCGAAGGTGGGAGGGGGGATAAGGCCGAGGCGAACAGGCAGGCCCTCCCACCATACTCACTGTGACCAGGGTAGGGGCAGAGAGTGAAAACCGAAGGTCTTCACAGAGTGAAGACCGAAGGTCAGGGAAAGACGCAGGGCCAGAGGCAGCGTCCTTTGAAAACTTTCCACTTTGAGGCAGATTGAGGAACAGGGTCCTCGCCAAGGAGTCTGCGGGCCCAAGGGCTACGCACTCCTAGGGGGCCCAGAGTCCCCGTGAGGAAGTCTGCAGGCCCGAAGGCTGCGCACTCCCTAATGGATGGCGAAGGTTCAATTGCTGTGGTCAGCGGAGGCTGTAGGCCAAAACAGGCAAGACCACGCAGGAGATGGTCCGTTGAAGACTCGAGGATCCAGGCTGAAGGAACAGGCGGTCCTGGACTAGCAATAGGCAGAGCATGGCCCCAGCTTCCATTTACGCCATCGCAGAGCCAAAGGTCACCACCCTAGCCTGCAGATCTAGCATAATAAAACTGAAATGGTCCTTTGGGAGGGAACCGTAAGAGGATTGAAGCCATTTGCAATCAATATTGCAAATGGCTTAAATCCATTTGGATGGGGGCAAACAGACTCAGACTTAATCCTGACAAGACCGAGCTATTGTGGGTATGGCCGTCCCAGGTCCATCACCTGTCAACTTTGGTGATGGGGGGAGGTGTTGACCCTCTCAGAGAGGATGCGCAACTTGGATGTCTTCCTGGACCCACAGCTCAATTTCGATCAACATCT
>JANHFQ010010245.1:6396-18313 GCA_032468035.1 Aparallactus werneri | reverse complement strand
TATTTATTTATTTATTTATTTATTTATTTATTTATTTATTTATTTATTTATTTATTTATTTATTTATTTATTTAACACATTTATAAGCCCATACAACTCAAGCAGTGTGACTCTGGGTCATGTATGGCAAATGCTCATGTTTAGTGACAAAGGCTCCCACTGTAGGATTACGGTAACTGGAGAATGCTTTGGTAAGAGGGAAAGTAGAAGGTTACGGTATTTATTTAACATTTCTGTTAAGTCATGTCCATCCCCCATAATCATTGCAATTCTTGTTGATCAAATAGGCCTTCAGGGTGATTAATGAAGCATTATGAGAACCGTGTGAAACTGATACTGTCAGATTTGCTTTCTTTCTCATGTTTCTACTAGTTTACTACTTAGGTTTTGTAGACGAGTGCGAGGCATTTGAAAGAATGCCACAGGTAGGGCACCACAAATGAAACACCACTTCTGGAAATATTAAAGTAGCCACATTCATCGGATCACTCGTGGCTCTGTTTTTAAGAATGTCCTCATTATGTATGCACTCACGTTACAAGCACTGCAGCTTTGTTTCACTAATGGTCCCAGGTTGATTCTCTTTTGTTTTCTGTGTCCTAAAGCTGGAAACAAGTTTGACTTTAAAAGCTGGAATTTTTATAGAGTTTCTTTTTTCCAGCAAGCTTTAGAGCAATGTAATCCTATTTCTTTACACAATAGGATATAACTTGCATGTCTGTGGGCGATTCCAGGACTCCATCTAAGTCTATAAGCTTCAGTCTATCCTTCCCTTTTTGTCCAATGAAGAATTATCAGAATTGCAAAAAATTGAATGCTACTTTAAACATCTTAGGATATTGAGGTTCCCACTCCCCATTTATAGTCAAAATGGGTCCTTTTTGTTATTACATACATAAATAATATAAGAAATAACTTTTGGGTTATTTAGGAAAATTACTTTGACAACATAACATTTCAATATATTTTTAATGTAGTTCTTTGCTTATATTTCTAGTGGGAATTGTGCTGGGTAACATACTCTGTTTGGCTCGTATTAAAATTGTATTGTTTGAAATTTTACATTTTCTCTTTTTGAATATGTGTGTATGTATGTATGTATATGTATATGTGCGTGCGCGCACGCACACACACACTTATCCAAATATTATAGAATTGTTTGAGCAGCCAAAAGCATGATAGAGTAAATGAAGTAACATTGCTTTATAATGGCAGGTTTTAAAACAGTCAAATAAAAATAATTCTTATTTTTTAAACGGGTTAATAAAGATTTTAACACCTTGCTCCTTCAAAAATAATGTTTGTTTTTACCTTAATTAAAAAGAGACGATGTGTTTGCATTATATCAGTTTGTGATATTAACGTGTGGTCAAGTAGGAATGTAGGAATGTAGGAATTCAAGTAGGAACTTGAATATTTATTATTCAAGTTTCAAAAAGTTTATTCAAAATTCTGTAGTTTTATGGTGACAATGTAGGGGATTCATTACCCTACATGAACGAGTGTAACTAGTCCTTTTAATTTCCTGTTTTCTGGCATGTTACTCGTTTATTCATTTCTTCATTCTTACATTCATTTTGTATGCACTTAGGTTGAGCTTCAGTTTCAGTTAAACCGCTTACCCCTCTGTGAAATGCATTATGCCTTGGATAGGATCAAGGACAATGGTATCTTGTTTCCAGATGTCAGCATGACCCCCACAATACCTTGGAGTCCCAACAGGTACAAAAACATTAATACTTTGATACAGGGAACTAATATATGAAAATTACAGAATTTGCATTCCTTGTATTTAGATGATTCATATAACCTTGTCCACTAGAATGTCTTAGGTAAAGTGATGAGAAATGAATGACTAATTTTTCCTAT
Organism: Aparallactus werneri; assembly: GCA_032468035.1. Taxonomy (NCBI): domain Eukaryota; kingdom Metazoa; phylum Chordata; class Lepidosauria; order Squamata; family Lamprophiidae; genus Aparallactus; species Aparallactus werneri. The sequence continues at coordinate 16,444 of JANHFQ010010245.1, read as the reverse complement.
GAATGTCAGGATTAGGCAACGGACTATTTTTATTCTTTATATCTATCACGTCCTTTACGGAAGAAACTGCTTTAAAACAAACTGTTCTTTCAAATGTGATATACTTAATGCAGATTAAAGCTCAGTTAGAAGCATTTGTGTTGCTTTATATAACAACCTATGGAGAAAAGCTGGACCTGCATGGAACAATCTAAAAGAATTGGGTATGAGAGGATTTTAATCTGCCTGATAATACGATGTTGCATCTTTTGTTTAGGGGTGTGGTGAGAATTAATAACATTTCTAACATCTGGTTTATAGTATTTGTAGCATATTAAGCTAGTTTTTTAATCTGACTATTACACTATTGTTTGTTTGTTTGTTTATTTATTTATTTATTTATTTGGTTTATACCCCGCCCTTCTTAGAGTTAGTTTTAAAGGTTAACTGTAACTAGCAGGTTACAGGTGGCAAATTAATTAAGCTGCTGTGTTTTTGTTACATTTGTATATTGCTCATGCATATATTTCTTGAAGTTCAATATTCTCAATGTTTCTGAGATATGAACCTTTATAAACAGTACATTTTACAAAAAAAGTAGCAAAAAGTATAAAAGAATCAAAAGGTATTTTATCATTTGAGGAAGCAATGCTGCATACAAAGCCTCTTGAGTTTGAATTTATACCTATTACTTTGTTTGAAAGTAAGGTATATTGTAACCTAGGCAAGGAGTAGGCAATCTTTTTGTGCCAGCAGCTGTTTTTTTATTTCTATTTCTTTGTGTGCAAGATAATTAGATCATTGGAGAAGACAAGATTATGATTTTGAGCCTGATATTTCTCTTTAGGGTTTTTTAAAAGGTTGTATAGGTTTTACCTTTATCTCCCAGTGGTAATACCAAGCCAGCATTGGCAGATCTTGGAAAACTTAAGTGGGTTTAGACCCTGGGAAGAAGACAGTGGCAAACCACTTTCATCTTGTTGCAAAAACTTGCAGTACTTTTGGTCATCAGGAGCCAAATTCGGTTGAGGGAGTCTTCATCTTTTATCACAAAAGATAAAGAGACAGCAATTATTCTGGAATACAGGTAGTCCTTGCTTAACCTAATTGGAACTGGAATCTTCATTGCTAAGTGAGGCGGTTGTTAGGTGAAATGTCACAGGACCTCACCACTTAGCAGTGATAGTTCCATTAGTTAGGCCAGGATTGTGCTCTTGTTAAACAAATACTTTATTCTTCTCCTGCCCTGCCACACTTGCCTCTTGTCCAGCACTTTTGACCTTTTGACCACCATGCATTCTGCCCCCCTCGCCCCCCCCCCAAAGCTGCTAGCCCTTTGCAAAGCTTTGTAAGAGGAATGCTCTGTTAAGAGTGAGCAGAGGATCTGTGAGTTGTTTCTGTTGGTGCTGGAATCACCTCCAGTCCACACAGAAGCCCGCAAGCCATTTCTCTAGGAACACTCCCAATGTGAACTGCAGAGCTTATGTCACAAACAGTCCTGGAGAACCTGTCTGTGGGCTTCAGCTCATTGGAAGCTGCTGGTCCTTTGCAAGGTTTTGCAGGAGGAAGGCTGGACTGAGTGTAAGAAGTGGGCTGTACTGATGCTGGACTCGCCTCCATACCTCATTGAAGCCTGCAGACTGGGTCTCCATGAGTGCTTCTGACCCAAGTTGCAAAGAAGTTGAAGCCCTTGTCCCTCTGCTGCCTTCACTTCTGTCACCACCCTGGGCAGCACCCGCCACACAGTCTCCACCTTCACCTGGAAAGGCCCTGCCACCTCTCCTGCCTCACCCAGTGATAAAGAGCGCTACACCTTGCTGTCCCACTGCCTTCTCCCTGGCTGGGACCCATCAAGCTTTGGCAGATGAGGCTCTGCTGCCCTGCAATGAGCACTTGGATTCTAGGCCAGCAGCAGGAAGAAATCAGTCAGATGATAGTGATGAGATGGAGGGGAACAGGGCTCTGTAGTAGAGTGCAGAGCAGCAAAAAGGACAGAGATAAGGGAGAAAAAAAAGCATGTGGGAATTGAAGCTCCCCTACAGTCCTACCTAAATCTACCACTGCCCGTGCTTAAAGCTGCAGTTTAAAACAATCATTAATCTTCTAATTATAAGTGATCTCAAGTATTTACTGCGCCAATTTCATTCTTTCCAATTCTGTAGTGTTAGTGCTTCTCAGATCAGAGATAGGATTTTATATCCCTTCCCAAATTATTTAAAAACATCCACCCAATTGATCACATTTTTAATTACTGTGTATGGTTCATTTCTGTTTTGTTAATGTTACTTGTATTAATTAACCAAAAATAATATTCTGTGGTGTTAAATAAATTGAACAACGAATGAACAAGTATTATGGTGATGTAATAACAGTTTAAAGTTTATTAGATCTTTTAAAACTTAGCTTTGATTATAAAAGCAATGTGAAGGAGGTTCACAAGGCCTGTTTCAAACCAAGTTGGGTTGTTTTAGGCCTCTGGACAGAATGAAACAGGGATATTTTGTCCCAAGCAGAAGGGGTGTGGGAGGAGTGGGCAAAAGACCAAGGATGTCATCTGCTGAGGTGGTAAGGCAGTGAAAAGAAGGAGTGTCAGATCCATGGCAAGTGAAGTGGTGGGAGATTCTGGGATGGGTGGCTGAAGGGATGGAAGGAGGAAAGATGCTGGGAAATCAGAGGTAGGCAGGATGGCCCACTGGCTAGTGAGATATGCTGCATTGGGACATCAATGGCAATAACTGAGAGGAGGGGGAAGTTGCAGGGAAGATTGAGGGCAGATGGACCAATGGCATATGAGACATTGGTGAGAGTTGAAGGAAGGAAGAGGAGGTGATAAGATTGGGAACAGGCAGGTTAGTAGGATATGTCCCACTGGGAATTCTGAAAGAAAGAAGAGAAGGGACAAAGCGCAACAGCCTTGACCTACTCAGCCCATCCAGATTTTGTTTCATGTGAAACAGAGTGTTCTGGATTTTGGTTTTGGCTGATCCGAAATGGTTCAACAGAACCTCTAGAGCAGGGGTGGGCAACTATGGCAACTTTAAGACCTCTGGACTTCAACTCCCAGAATTCCTGAGCCAGCCATTCTCATAGTTAATCGGTCAGATGGTGTGACCAAATATTAAAGTATTATTTTTTTTAAAAAAGGGATAATTTTTTCCCCTGAGTATTAGTTGAGATTATAAAAACGATAAGAATTTACAAATAAGAATCTTTGATATAAGAATATCCAATAAGAATTTATTAATACAATCAATTGTTTCCGATGTGTCTTTGATTATATCCTGCTTTCTGTTGTGCAGGCAGTGGGATGAGCAGTTGGATCCTAGGCTCAATGCAAAGCAGAAGGAGGCTGTTCTGGCCATCACAACTCCACTGTCAATTCAACTGCCTCCAGTCCTTATTATCGGTCCTTATGGGACGGGCAAAACTTTCACTTTGGCTCAGGCAGTCAAACAAATTCTCCAACAGCAGGACACTAGGTGAGATGAGATGATCTGCAGATTTTTAATTAGGAGGCAAATGCCTCTCTTCATTTAAAGGTTAGCAGTGTAGAGTTTTCATCCGGCTTTAAACCCCCCTCCCTTTCCCACCATCCCTCATTGTCTTATATAGATATTTAGGAGAGCATTTGTGAATCTAATCTCTCCCTTTGAATTAAAAGTGGCGCCCTGTGAAGAAAAGCGCAGTATTTCATTTAGAAATTAGCGATTTGTATAGCATTGTGCTAGTGATCTTTGTTTATAAAACTGTGTTACTTTTTTTTTGTTTACCGACATTTGTACGCCACTAATTCCTGTGGTCCTAGGTAGCTTAAAATATATAAAACTAAAATATGGATAAAAATAGAATAAAAGCAATTAATCATAAATAAAACGTAGATATTCTAAAAGACATGAAGGTAAGGCCACATAGGATCTTGGGGGCCATACTGTTCCAGGCAGAGGAGGCAACGCCTGAAAATGCCTTCCTGCTAGGCCATGATGGAGGCAGGCAGGTGGATTCTATCAGGAGAAGATGGCCCTGAAGTAGTGGAAAGCAATTGTAAAGGTTTTGTTGAAAAGGATGTACATTCCCACGGAAATTAGGAACATCATTAAATCATAAAATTTGCAGACTAATTTCATTGAAAGAAATATGCAGAAAAGATGATCACTATTTTTTCGTAATTTTACTGCTTTGAATGATTTTCTGTTTCTTCATTGCTTTTTTATTTGCACCATTTATTCCAGCAGGATTCTCATTTGCACCCATTCTAATAGTGCTGCTGATCTCTACATAAAGGATTATTTACATCCATATGTAGAAGCAGGCAATCCCCAGGCGAGACCTCTCAGGTATTTTTTAAGGTTTATTACGTATCTATACAATATCTTAAGAAAAGGTGTCTGTTCCAAACAGTTTTGAAAAAAACCATAGAGCTTTCACGTTTATTGGCATTTTAAAATGATGCTTTTGCATAACTTAGAGACTCTTAACATGCATAATGAAAGAATGTCATTTGTGAGCTCATTTCATGCATTAAAGATAAAGACATCCTTTTTTAAGTTGTTCTTATATGTTTATTTGTGCTTTCCTAACTGAACAAATTTTGATATGGTCCTCTAAAAAGCTGATAAAATACTTTAACAAAATATTGGTTGAATTTTGTTGGGGGTAAATAATGCTTTTTAAATTCAGAACCAATTTAGAATGAACAATTGTTTAAAAAGCTACATATCTGGGAAATCCTAAAAAATTAGTTCCGTATCAACCTCTTTGTGTATTTAAATGAACTTGCTTCATGTATTCTCTCTAGAGTTAGCAAAAGAAAATTAATTGGGAAATAAAATATACATGGTTTTTGTGAGAAATGTGTGCATATTTATATCTAGAATATGTAGTTTTTTCTTAAAATTAATATGTGTATAATTTAAGAGTTCATTTAAGTCCTAAACCTGCTATGAAAACTTCATCACTGCATTCTGTTGTCCTGATGTCAGGATGGTAGTCGAGCATGGATGGAATATTTCAGCAAATAAATGTTTTATATTTAAAATAATATTAATGGACATGTGAGGTGGCATCTTTGCTCTAGTGTCACCTGTAACAAAGATGATACCATTCATAGTAACTTGCAATCTATAAAATAACTCAATTTTGAACTGTCTCAAATTCAAAACACTCCATTTCAAATGTGAGATATTTTGAATTTAAAACACTTTGCATATCACCATGAGCAATCCTAATTTCTCCTAGAATATTTCCTTTCTTACTCTGAGTTAGCTTAGAATTAGAATTTCTATCTTCCACCCATAAAAATAGAAAAGGATTGCATGTGTCAAAGATATTTTCCTGCAAGGAAAAATCCTACAAGAGTGTTTGTTTACAGAAGATGGATAAATGGAATCAAGTGACTTTTAAGAGACTTCATGTTCAGAACAGGAAATGTTTGAGTACAAAAGAACATATCTCATTATTTTCACGTTCTTCATTTGCAAACAAGATACTGGGTTGTATGAATAGGTATCACTAGGAAAATTGATTCTATTCATTGCTGATCATATTTGGATACAATCATATTTGGGAATAGGATTTTTAACTCTTCAGTATAATACATGGATTAAGCTATTTGGCTGGAGTAGAGTAGATCCAAGTGCATCCCCTTCACCCAACCTCTGGGTGATTCTGGATCAGGTACCATGTTTCCCTAAAAATAAGACCCAACCAGAAAATAAGCCCTAGCATGATTTTTCAGGATGTTCGTAATATAAGCCTTACCCCAAAATAAATCCCAGTTAGGATCGTCAGCCAGACAGACACATTTAGTACCAGTATTTCCCCGAAAATAAGACCTAACTGGAAAATAAGCCCTAATGCATCTTTTGGAACAAAAATTAATATAAGACCTGGTCTTATTTTCGAGGAAACACGGATATTCTCCTTCTTGCCCAGTCCTGCTAACTCTGCCATGGTCAGTATTGTGCGGATATTAAGTCAGGAAGATTTCTATAGACGTTTGAACTCAACATAAAGATGGAAAATAAGTTTAAAGACTGAAATGAAAAGGGATTCAGAAGAAGTCTTCCATGAAAATCACATTGAGTATGTATTCTTACAATCTTTTAATTCTTCTGCAACATTGGCTTGGCTCACTGAGATAAATTATTTGTTTCTGTTTGATGAACATTTAGCCTTTGGTAGCAAGAACTCAATATTACAGCTTTGCATGCAGTGGGTCATAAATTCAGTCCTGACAATTCTAGTTGAAAAGGAAATCACAAAGTGGACTGAAAAACTAAGTTTCTGCTAATAGACAATTGATCTAGATCAGGGGTATCCAACTTTGGCAATTTTAAGACCTGCAGACTTCAACTCCCAGAATTCCCTAGCCAGCCCCTAGCCATGTTGAAGAGTTGCCTTTGAAAAAACATTTTTGATTTTGATAGAGTCTTTATAGATTTTATTTCTGTAATGGATTCTATTCCTTGCAAAGGCAAGGAAGCAACACAATGCCTTCGAGTAAGCAAAAATATCTGGTTCATATTGATCTCTTAGAACAGGGGTGTGAAACTCATTTTCATTGAGGGCCACATCAGAGTTGGGTTTGACCTTGGAGGACTGGGTGGGGGCGTGGCCATGGTGGGTGTGACATGAGACTGCACCTCCGGACACATGCTTTTATATACTTATAAAAATAGAGAGGTGTACCTTTCTGTGGTTTTGTTTTTTAATACTTACTTGATCTACTTGATCACCTTATGAGAGAGAAACCAGAAACTGACTCCATAGGAAGATTAGAATTACAAAATAGTTGACATGGGCTATAGTAGCAGAATCCTGCAAGCCTGAAAGGTAAAATATTTTACTTTTCCTCCCTTTTATAACCTTCTGAGTCAAGGACGGCCTCCTGCAGTACTCTGGAGGCCCTGTTTTGGGCCTGGAAGGCCTCCTGGTTGACTCTGAAGGACAAAAGTGGTTGCGGAGAGGCGAATCTGTGGCCTACCCGTACCCCATTTTTGCTAGCAGAGGCATCGCAGGCCAGTCCTTTGCTATTTCCAGACCGGCCTGCAGACCAGATCTAACCACCCTGTGGGCCAGATTCTGTGGGCCTTGGGTTTGGCACCCCTGTCTTAGAACATGCTTACACTGAAGATATCTCAATTGTTGCAAATGGGGAAGACTAAATTCATTGTGAAGTTGAGAAATCATTTATAGAGTTTATTTGTAACTTAAGTGTGGAGGACTTACTGAGGAGTACATAACAATTTGATATAGCCCACTGAAACCCAAGCTGCCATTTAATCATTTCAGATACAACATGGGTAGTTGTTTAAAAGCCATGCAGTTAGGAATTCTTTAAGAATAAGTACTGAAAAATCTTCCACTTTAGCCCTTTGAATTTTAATTGATTACAGGAATCTATTTAATACATTCAATAAAAAACTGTTTAGGCTTCCTGTCTAACGGAGAAATGGTCTCTGTTTGGAAAAGCAATAGCAAATGAGGTAGTATTTCTATTTTTAGGGATACTACGATTGCTTAAATGTTAATTTTTATGCTTTCCATGGTCAGAGATTCACTGGCATTCAGAAATGTTCAAGATTTTTATTTCACTGTATATAATTCTATCTTATCATTTTGATTCCAAATACAGAAATGAAATTTACGTTCCTCATTTGCTCCTTTTCCAGATAATTTACCAAACAGAATTAGGATTAATAGTTTTAGGAATGAATCATAATAGAATTGTTTTTCTTTTTTCATCTTCAAGAGGACAAGAAAGCTAATGGATCTAATTCATCTCCTTCGTTTTCATTTTCGTACTAGTGACTAGGCTATGCTTATTATGAAACATGCTTTAAGTGGAAACCCATATATACAGTACATATCTCCCCAGAGACTTTATTCCATACTGTATAGGACACAGTTCATCTTCTGCTGCCTTGTCATGCCTGCTATCTTGTCAGATAACAGAGGCATCTTTTCATAGAGCGTTTGAAACTGGGAACTTATGGTAAGGCATTTATAAAATAAATGTAGTATTTTTCATTAGTGAAATTCTCTGTTTGCATCTTTTAGCATTTTTGCAGCAAATATATCTTAAGTTTTGGAAGGTTGATTGCTCAGGACTTCATAAAAATAACCCCTCTAATCCAGTCTATCTTGCTTTTTATTATTTTATCTTCCACAAGTAGCTAAACAACTTTAATCATGATTAAAGTTTATTAAATAGGTTAAAACAAGTGTAGATGAGTGAGACTTCAAGAACATATTGATCTGGGATTAGCATAATTCCCCCTATTTTTAAGGAATTGCCTTGAGTTACATACATATGGGATAATAATAGTTTTTATTTTTGATATATTTTTCACTTGTATCTAGTTATAAGTGTATAAGACATTTTACTTTAACTAAATAAAAGATCTAATTTCTTTAAAGTATATTTATTTCTAAGTTTTGAAATGTTTGCAAATGCTTTCGAAAAAGCTGTGAGAAATAGCAAGGCAATACAGTGAGAAGTGTTACGTAACTAACTGCTAGTTGCAAGACATTTGTTATGCTAGATCTGAAGTATAAAATCACCTTGCTTAAATCACTGTTGTCTCACCAAAGGATTTCATTTTTCTTCACCATAAACCCAATTCAACTAAATTAAAAGAAAACCCATTTGAAAAGTTTTCTTATTTTTAAAAAATCTAAATTATAATGGACCTGTGATCAGTCACTATTTTAAAATAAAATTTTCCCTGAAATTACAGTTTGAGGAAAACAAAATTTTATGGAAATTTTGTGAATAAATCAAGGATATTATATGGCTGGGCACTTTCACTGTGTGTGATATTATATTATTGATGCATGGTTCTGAGCTCAGAAAATTCCTTTTACTTAATCAAATATAAATAATAAGCATACATACGATGTCAGTGAACTTACACAGTTCCTCCCCTCCTTCATGAAATTTGTTCCGGATCCCCATCCTGCCATTCTGCATCAGTTTAGGAGAATAGTGTTGCTATATTAACAATGTATCATCTGTTGACATACAGATAACAATAGATATTAAATATCCATAAAATATAGTTGATACTCATAATTTCTGAATAAGATTGCAACCATGCACTGTGAAATTACAATGCATTTAATAGGAATGTTTTGTAATACTTTTTTTTTGGAAATTGGGTCATATAATGTATGCTTTAAATGCTTTATGGACATATTGGTTGCTTGCTTTCATATACTGTATGAATGTGCTAATCTTGTGTTACTGATGTTTCCTTGGAGTGGGGCAATCTGAATATTACAAATAGTCCTTGACTTACACTCATTCATTTAGTGACTATTCAAAGTTATAATGGCACTAAAAAGTGACTTATGACTGCTTTTCACACAACCTTTGCAGCATCCCATGGTCATGTGAACAAAATTTGGATGCTTGGCAACTGGCTCATATTTATGATGGTTGCAGTATCCCGAAGTCATGTGATCAACTTTTGTGACCTTCTCACAAGCAAAGTCAATGGGGAAGCCAGATGCATTTAACAACCATGTTACTAACCTAACAACTGCAGTGATTCATTTAACAGCTAATGGTTGTAAAATGGGGCAAAACTCGCTTAACAGCTGTATCGCCAATCAACAAAAAATTTGGATTCAGTTGTGATCGTAAGTTGAGAACTACCTGTATAGGAGCAAAGACATCTAAATTTAAAGACAGGTAGCAACATCTGTAACAAGCAAGCCTGTCTTAAGCTGCTGAGACAAAAGGAAGCAAATTTAAGGTGTGCTGATGGGTTTTTCTGCATGTTTGTCTTTTGCTTTCCATTTTGTGTCTTCTACTTCTTGTATCTGTCATGCAACCCTGTTCGTTCCTTCTTGTTCTATATATCTGTGGATGATGAGACTTCTGTTCGTTGTCCTGCAAGCTGTATGTCTCTCCTATATGGACCCTCTGCTTTGTTCTCTAATTATTGTTTCTCCTTTTTTTGAAGCACATTTTGCATGGCATGTACATATGTATTATTTTATTTATTTTATTTTATTTTATTTTATTTTATTATACTTATACCCCGCCCCTCTCCGAAGACTCGGG
>JANHFQ010010244.1:3813-14014 GCA_032468035.1 Aparallactus werneri | reverse complement strand
TTAGTTCTAGGCATGCGTAATCATTCTCCTCTCAGTCTCCCGCTGAATGGCAGATCACTTGCAGGGGTCTGACACCCTCCTTGATGCTGTAAATCTCCCTGGATCTTGAGTTTTAATCCAAATGTATTTATTTTGCAAAAGAGACAATGAACAAGCCAAAAAGGGAACAAAAAGACCAAAACATCTCACTACCAGCAATCAACATCCAGATTATCTTATATTAACACTAAACTTAACATGAGATCAACAAACAAGAAGTAAATAATACCCCAATCAAGGAAGTGCCAAAAAGTTAACAATAAACAGAACAACCAAAAAAACTCCCAAGACCATTCCTAGCCAATACTAACAGGGCGACCACTAGAATATAAGTTGAGAAAAACTCCATTTCTTACTGATGTTACTTAGTTTGGTAATGAAACAACTGCAAGAAAAAAGAACAAGCTGAGATAATACCAAGGATACCTTCTCCAATTTTACCACAATGGTAACTATGTGAGATGCTTTATGCTGAGAGAAGTCAAAACATACACAGCCAGCTTTTATGCCAAAGGTGGGACTAGAACAGATTCCTGATTTCTAGCTTGATACTTTGATCACTACACCACTACTGGCTCTCTCTTGTTCCTCAAAGACATCATAATGTTTTTTGTTGCAAATTTGGTAAAGCAAAACTAAAACGAACCCACCAATAAATTACAATAATAAAATCTCCTGTTAAGTTTTGTAAAGAATAGTGAATCAATGAATTGGTTTCCCAGTCCCTCTTTGATGACGTATATCTCCCTGGATCTCGAGTTTTAATGCAAAAGAAAAATTGTGAAATGTTTGAAAGCTCATGTTGTCAATAGTCCATAGTGTTCAAAGCCATTTCTTCAACATAAACTAAAAGAAGATGAAGATTATCCTGCTTTCAGTGATGATCATACTTGCTTAGAAAGTAGTGAAATTAGAAATTATTGATAAATTATCAATAATTTGGTTTCTTACCTGGTTCAGACAGGAATGCAAGGAAAAGGAATGTGAACAGCAGATAAAGGATCTTCATATTGGGATTGGTTCTGGACCAGATTTATTCCAGGGATAGGACACAGCTCTCTATTTATGCAGTTATAATGATTGCATCACATAGCCTCAGTGCAATATTGCAATTACTCTTAACGATTACTGGCCTTCTTGTACTTCCTTCTATTGAAACACTCCTGTGGAGTGTTAGCTATTGTAAAAGTCCTTGCAAGTGTTTCAGGTAGCATTTTATCTCTTGTACTGCCTGGTCATGCTTGGGAAGCCAGTGCCAAACTGCATTTTTGTCCAAAAGGCATCTCAATGGCTGACACACCTCAGACAGGTGCAGCAGAAATTTTGCTAAGTATGTGACGAAATCAATAAATCTCTGTGCCAATTTGGCATTAGTAGGCGGTGGAATGTCCAGAATGGATCTGATCTTATCTGGGTCTCCTTTTAAGCCTTGTGAGGACAAAATGGACAAAATGGCACGTGAAAATGGACTTCTTGCACTTTAAACTGCAACTTCTTTATACTAAGCCTCAGCCTCACCTGCCTTCACCCATCTAATAGTGCCATTAGCTTCTCATCATGGTCATGCTCAGCAGTGGTGGGATTCAAAAATTTCCTCTACCTACTCTGTGGGTGTGGCTTGGTGGGTGTGGTTATGCTATCGGCCAATCAGATGTAGCATTTGCCGGGGCTGACCAATCAGAGGTGGTATTTTCTGGTTCTCAAAATTATCACTACCGGTTCTCGGGAACCTGTCGGAACTGGCTGAATACCACCTCTGTGTGAGTGTATACTCTTTTTATTCCAATTATTTCCTAAATATATATATTGTGGGAAGCTAGATTGGAAATTGAGTGTGGTTTTAAAACATAAGGAAGGAATTTCAACAACCTATGCTGTGTGAATGCCTCTGAGAGCAGAAAATGCAAATGATCTGCCAGGTCTCCTAATAAAAAGTCAAGGAGCAAAATGAAAAAAAAATGGGACTAAAATTAAATATTGAAAAGAGTAAACTAAGGACAAGTAGCATGACAACTAACCTTGGAATTGGCAATGAAGATATTAAGGAACCAGTTGTGAAGAAATATGCCACAGACTAGCATTAGGCCTTGAAAAAGATATTCATATCTTTTTCATATCTACAAAGATCAAAATCCTGCAGGCAACAGTTTTCCCTGTGGTATGAGAAGTTGAACTTTGAAGAAGTAGGATAGAAAAAGTATTGATGCTTTTGAACTTTGATGCTGGAGAATACTCATGAGAATACCATGGGGAGCCAAGAAAATAAAGTAATTTGTTGATCAAACAAATCAACTCAGAATTCTTGCTCAAGGTACAGTTGACCAGGTTTAAATTATACTTTAAATACATTGTGAAAAAACAAAGGTCTCTGAGAAGGTTCTAATGCTGAGAAGATAGCAGCCAACAGCAAGGTGGATGGACTCAGTTACAATAATAATTCACTGTTCTTAATGCGTGAAGGGCCATATTGAGAATAGATCATCCTGTAGAAATGTGGTCTCTAAGAGTTGACATGGATTTGATGACACATCATCATAACTATAATCAAATAGTAATTAGCTTAGCTACTGGAACCCCTATTATATCCATTTCAGTAAAACTTGTTAAAGAGAATTTCTGATATTTGTGCTTGGGGGAAAAACTCACTTTCAATCTGACCATGTTCTTATTTATCTATGTCTGTATTTATTAGTTATACTTGTATACCCCTGAGTCTGGTGCAGCTCACAGCAGGTTATAAAAGTTATGAGGTAAAATAAAGGCAGTGTTAAAACAATCCAACAAAAGAGAGTATAAACTGACATTTACATCAGTTACTGTCCAAAAAATGATGTTTACTTATGTATGAAAGAATCATTGAGAGCAATTTTTATCACTTCAGCCCCTGCAGCTATTGAAACAAGCTTCTTTTAGAACACTGACTTATCTTCTTATCAACCGCACATGTCGGCAGCAAGAAAGCTGCAGAATTGTAGATGATTGCTTTGGATGCACATAAATGGCTTATTTTTCTTAAAACTATTGCATGGATTTCTAGGTGCATTGAAGCCACAAAGATTAAATGATCATTGCATTCTTTCTGTTAAAAAAACTGAAGTTAACTATCTCACAAGATTGAAAGAAATTATGATGATTTAGGGAAGAGACTAAAATAAAATTACTGGATATGAAAAGAATTATGTCTTTACTTAAGTGATTTATGTTTACATCTGCCCATCTTGTGGCTGTGACCAAATGTGGCTAACAATAATAAAACAAAATGCAAAGTAATTAAAAACAACTGCAGGAACAATCAGTGTACAGAGTGGCAAGGATCCAAACAAATCCTTTCCATCATGCAGACAGATAGACAGATGACTAACCCACAAAGCTCACTTTGCCTCAGGGAAGGTGAAAAATATAAGGTTTTTAATGTCTTATAGAAGGCAGGGACTTTTCTTCTTCTTCTCTGTTTTAAACAATAAAATAAATAATGTATTATTATTAGAAGGCAGGGACATTGGCAGGATATGGATAAAAAAGTCAAGATTGTGGCTGTGACAATCAAAGTTACACCCATTTTTAGGTCCATCACCATAATCCCACCCTGCAGACACTCCTGACGGAAAAAGGGCTGTGATGAATGAAATACATCATCCAGAATTACCATGTGGCAAGATGGGCAGATGTAACACATTTTACAAATAAAGATGTAATACATTTTATAAATAAATAAATAAATAAATACATAAATAAATAAATAAATAAAAATGTCATTAGTAAAATGTTGCGCTGTGAAAACCTCTACAGCCTCCCTTTCCAGTAAACTAGCCCTCACTTTTTTCAGTATTTAATTCAATTCACTCAAGAATGAATGGGAATATTCCCAGAAGAATGTGAATAGTCCCAGAAGAATGTTGCAGGATCCGATCGGGGCCGGTCATCGGGACCACAGATTCTTTCTTACAAGCTTTTGGACTCATACTGGAGCCCATTTTCAGGGAACTTCTCTGAGGCTCTAGAGAGAAGTTCTCTGAAGATGGGCTCCAGCATGTGTTCGAAAGCTCAGAAGACAAAACCTGACCCCAATTGGATCAATTTATTCACCTTAAGCAGATATTACATAATTAAATATTCAGAAACATTACTGAGTTGTTTGGGTATTTTGCCTATGTAGATCCCCCTCCTGCAATATGTTTTCTTATTGTTAGAATTTCTTGGCCAAACTATGCTTCTTACATTGATCAGTAACACCATTTTTCTCCATCAACATTGGAATTGAACAGCTTTGTCTCCTCTTGATGTTTCACCTCCTTTGGGAAATGCCAAACCCATCTCACATGAGTTACAAAAGACATTTGAGATATTTCTGGTGTGTCTTTTTATCATACTTTAAAATCCATGTCAATATCACTTCAGAATGAGGAAATGCCAGTTCATTGCATATCACATTCCCTCTGGAGATCAGTATTCAACCAGCTGGTTTCCTTTGGGTCTGAGCTTTCATTAGTGTAGTAAAGTTGACATGAATCTAATCAATCCAGAATGATCTTGCTATGGATTTTTAGTTAGGCTGATGCTAATGAACTTTTCCAAGAGCTAATGAAATGCTGGGTGCTATTGAGAAGCAAGCAAGATGGGAAGGCAATCTTTCAATGATTTTTAAAGACTGGATAGTGGGTTGAAGATTGCAAAATAGAAAATGGACAGATTAGAATTATTTGGAATTTTTGAACACTTTTCCATGTGTTTGTCTATACAGAGCTAAAATTCCTTCTAAACATCAGTGAGGGTAGACCTTAACAGATAATAATATTTGGAAGAACATGATGATCCATTCCAGTTGTCTTTTATTTCTGACTTCCCCCATTTCTCCGCACTTTTAAAGTGTAGCACTTACTCATCTGATTTCTCACTAGCAGTGTAGCTCCTTTATATAATGTAAGTAGGCTACAGAGTGTTCTGGGAAAAACCTACATAATGATGTTGCATTATCATTATGAAAGAAAAAGATAAAAGTCAGTTCCATTTATCTGTGTTTATATTGGGAAAATGCTGAAGAAACACAGACACACAAAGATACTATAGATTTTCTCAGAATAGCTTTCTCCCCTTCAGTGACCTAGTGACTAAGGTCTCAGAATTCTCAACAATCTCAATAGATTCAATAGTTTCAGAAGACTCAATAGCAGCATTTCCTAACAATGAGAACAATTAACCAGTTGAGTGGCTTGTCTTCAGAAGCTGTGGGTGCTCCATCACTGCAGGCTTTTAAGAAGAGACTGGACAGTCACTTGTCTGGAATGGTATAGGGCTTCCTGCTTGAGCAGGGAGTTGGACTAGAAGACCTCCAAGGTCCCTTCCAACTTGTCATTGTTATAACTGGTTATTGTTATTACTACCCGGAACTCAAGGAGATTGCCATTAAACACATCGAGGGGGATGGAGGCATCTAGGAGTCGATATTTTTTCCCAAAAAAGAAATATTGTGTGATTTGGAAGAAATTTTTTAGAGAAAGTGGAGCTCCTATATTTGGGTTGCCAAACCCAAGAGGTAAATGTAAGCAAAGAATTTTCTGTATATTTCCTGCCAGCTAATCATTGCCTGAATGTTTGCAATCTGAATAGTGTAGGCCCACGGAAAGGGAAGACCAAGAGTGTGCTTCAGTAATTACGAGGGGTCTTTCTAATAGAAGGCTTATTTTTGTCCAGGGAATATTACTCGGCTTCTAATTTCACATATCAGTGTGCTCATAATTCATCCCCATATGTTATTTCACAAGTGAGTCATTTTCTACATTTGGAAACCAGGGAGAAATGATGTAAGCTTCATGTATTATTTGTATCTGGGTTCCAAGGGGGCCTGTTCCAAAACAAATCCTTTGCTGCTGGATTGTCTACATAGTTGTAGCAGTGAAACAACCAGTCCCTTATGCCTAAGTAGTTCTAATTTGTGCTAATCCTCTGAATAGAAAATTACTAAAGTACTTTGCACTCCTCTCATTTGACTGAAGATCAGGGTTTGTCCTTAAAGAAAAAAACTGCTTCATAACAAATCCCTCTGCTTAGTAATGTAACCATCTCAACTCGAGTAAAAGTCACTTGTTTACAACACCAGATTTGAGTGTTTAATGTCTCTGCTAGGCTACATTCAAGATGCATTTTCCTAGCATTTCAAATTTCATAATGATTGCACTTCTTTCAGTAAATACGATGGCAAAAATCTCTGGATTATCTAATGCCCTAATCTTATCTGTCACCATTTAGGAGCTGTGGTGGTGCAGTGATTAGAATGCAGTACTGCAGCCTACTTCTGCTGACTGCCAGCTGCCAGCAGTTCAGCAATTCAAATCTCACCAGCTCAAGATTGACTCAGCCTTTCATCCTTCCGAGATCGGTAAAATGAGGAGCCAGATTGTTGCGGGGCAATATGCTGACTCTATAAACTGCTTAGAGAGGGCTGTAAAACACTGTGAAGCAGCATATAAGTCTAAGTACTATTGCTATTTCTAAAGTTGAGTCAACATTGTAGAGCATGAGGGACCCGAGTTACTTCATGACTGCCAGCCTGTTTGCTCAGTGGTACGTAAAAAGAAAATACCTTCAAGAGTGATTGACTTCTTTCTTTATTGACAAAAATGACCTAAATCAGACCAGACTACTGAGTGAAGAAATGTTATTGTTTTGTATTCCAGTTCGCAAGAGGAAAACACTCAGAAAAGCCATCCTAAATAATGTATGACTTAACCCTCTACTTGTTGCAGTATATGAACCCCAGCTATATATTTTAGTCTCCAGAATCTTCACATAGTATTTTTGGAAGAACAAAAACAAAACTGAATCACTAAACTTAGCCTCTAGTGTTCTGTTTCCCACCCTATTTTATCGTGGACAAAGAACTGCCAAGAACAAAACTAATGGCAGGTGTTCATCCCATTTTATAAATAATCAATGATCCAAACCATTATTTTGCTGAAGAAATAACTTCCTTCCTGAAGAATGTTGAATAACATGGGAGCAAATATTTAAGACATATGGTATACGTTTCATTTCATGGAATTAATTCAGTGGATTTCTGATTCCCTAAAACGAGGGAAATAATCCTAATCCATAGATGTTTCAATCAAATGAACAACTTTTCATTTTGCTCAGCATGCAAGAAAAAAAATTGAAAAGAATAAGTTTCAGCATCTAGGCGTATGTCAGTTTTACCTGCATCTTTTTTTTTTTTAACTGCCAAAGGAGGGCACTGGGATTTCATACCAATAGCTCAAGGTCAAAAGATGTGCAGGGGAATAAGAGTTGCCTTTCCATGGTTAACAAGAAGATCCCTTCCAGCCAAATGTCTACCTTAATGAATGCTATTTCCATATACACTAGTTTGAATCAGCAACCAAAGGACTATTCTAAGAATAAAGAAAAAAAGAAATGTATGTCATATTTGGGACCCACCGGAGTTTAAAATGGCTTTGGCCAGCATAATTATAAAGTTTGAAGGTTATTTAAGCATATTCTTCTGTCCTCCAATGAAAGGATTTTCATGCAGTACTACAAATACTATCCTCATGAGTTACTTTTTCAGATCAATTATAACCCTCCATTGCTAGACAAGATCCACAAAGGTTGATTTTTGGTGCATCCTGTAGAATTTGCAGTGTACACATTTTCAATACATAGAACGTGTGGAACATATATTTAAAAAAGGAAAATTTCTAATTGTTAGAAACATTCAATAGCAGGGCAAATATTTTCAGGGGATGGTGGACTTTGCTCTGAAAAATAAACATTTAAATAGTGTCTAGATGTGACATAAGGCTTATCAGGTCTTGGAAACCCCGAACAAGATTATTATTGGAGAAAACAGGGCTATTGTAGAAGAGGTTTTTTAAATCCATGGGAGGAAGAAGAATGAAAAAGAGGGTAATTCTGCCTTAATCATACTATGTATACATTTTGCAAGAGAACTCCCTTGATGGGCACTTAAGATTCTGTCACATACTAGTAATACAAATATTTTCCACAAATCCACATGGTTCATGTATCTTGAGGGTGCCAGATTAACCTGACTTTGGATAACTATCTGCTAGTTCTTATAGTTTGATAAGCTAGTTCTTATCCATGAGACAGGGTGGAGCTAATTTTTCAAGATCCTTTCAAACTTTTACACTCTGATTCTGTAAAATCTACAGGCTATGCATTACCTTATGACCTAAACATTTTCCTTCCTTCCTTCCCTCCATCCCTTCCTCTTTCCTTCCTTATGACCTAAACATTTTCCTTCCTTCCTTCCTTCCTTCCTTCCTTCCTTCCTTCCTTCCTTCCTTCTTTCCTTCCTTCCTTCCTTCCTCTTTCTTTCTTTCTTTCCTCCCTCCCTCCTGTATTTTTAGCATTTGCTTTAGTTCACTTATAGGGATATTTGAAGTTATAATATTTATTTAAATATAATTTAATCATGTGTCTAATTCTCATATGAATAAATAACTCATCCTCAGAAACAGAATACATTGTCATTGGGGCAATGGATGGATGGATGAGACCATCCATACATTTCAGTTGGATGAGACCAAAAATAGATTTAGCCATAAGCCATTTCTCTAACCAAAAATCCTTGGAAGCTCAACCCTAGGGACATTTGAAGTCTCAGACTAACTCTTTAGTTTGTCCTCTTATCAGTGGTGGGATTCAAAAATTTCCGCTACCTACTCTGAAGGTGTAGCTTGGTGGGTGTGGCTATGCAGTCGGCCAATCAGAGTTAGTATTTGCCAGGGTCGGCCAATCAGAGATGGTATTTTCCAATCCTCAAAATTATTGCTACCGGTTCCTGGGAACCTGTCAGAACTGGCTGAATACCACCTCTGCCTCTTATGGACAGTATCTATTCACAGACCCATAGAAAAGATCTTTCCCAGCCCAGCAAAAACTCTTTAGAAACTGTATTTGCTAAGAACTGAATTTCACATATTCAGTATAACCCTTCCCATGATAAAACATAGTGAACTAAAGCAATTATATCTACTATACTTACAAGCCAATTATCTTAGAGATAACTAAGACTGGCAAGATTGAACCATTTATTTCTTTACCACTGCTGTAATGATGCCATTATTGTCACACAGTCCTGATGGGACTGTAACAAAAATAATTAACCTTATCAACTCCTTACATTTTAAGTGTTCATAGAGGCAATGCATATTCTTGTTTAGCTGGAAGAGAAAGCCAGTAAGGAAAAATATTTATTTTAGAAGCTGAGTATACAAATGCACATAGTCAATTATTCATTATCTCTGTCTGGCTGAGAAAGAAAATCAAAGCAACTGAGTTGAATTATTAGAGACTATATAGCTGCAGACATTTGTAGCTAAGTCCAAACATAATAATTCATCTAATTTATCTATGGCATGAAACTCATATGTATGGGCTCCAATGATTTCCAAGTATTATCTCTTAATCTTCTCTTTACCCAGAGTCAGCCACTAGAATATTTCTTCTATAAATATAGAAGTGATATTTACAGTTACCCTGAGGATTTTAAAACAATGACAATGTATTTTCTACTTTAATAACTGTTTAGAAAGCATTTTAATATAACTTCAATACATACACACACACATTCTACAAACTATAGCTTGCACACCTAGGCACACACAACGATGGTTTTCATTTAAATTAAAAACATTAACCGTGATTTGGTCATTTTGTATCAGTTTATTCTTTAAACCAAATAAAACTGCCAACATTTCTGATTCATAGGCTCTCCAGACTAGTCTGGTACACTAGCCTGGCATTTAATAACATTTAAATATACCAGACCAAACCTTCCTGTCAGTTTTAAATCAAATATTCAACATGTGTCTGGTCTTTAGTAAGAGTTCCTATGTTATTTATGGTAGATCAGATGCCTTTTAGATCTGTGCTACAAAGGAGTTTGCCAGGGATATAATGCAGCACTGTGTTTTTTTGTTTTCCAGGTGGAAGGGAAATAGAGTGGTGAATGAAGGCCATTTGATTCCTGAGATATCAACCAGTAAAAATCCTATTTCCTTATTGGTAAGTCTATCATAGTTTCTCAGAACATGTTTATTTTTCAGGTATATAAAAATCCCTTCTGTTGTTGTTAGCTGCGAAGTCGTGTTCGACTCATCGCGACCCCATGGACAACGTTCCTCCAGGCCTTCCTGTCCTC